>JAVQJF010075805.1:0-35920 GCA_036023855.1 Gadopsis marmoratus
TCAAATCATTTAGCTCCCATTATCATGATTTAATTAGTTTTCCAGGCAGTTTAATGAGTTACTAATTTTAACTTTTTACAGAATAATTACATCTTACAGGAATTGTGAATTACAATAAAATATATAATTTATGTCTACAAATCTTGGTCTGTCATAATAAGACAGCACCATGACTGAGATGAAAACACACACTTAAACTAAATGCGTACTGGTGTACTGTTAAATAGAAATAGAGCAGTATATATCATCTCATCCATGACAAGCGATGCCCTGTTGATGCACCTGTGACACAGTTTCACTCTGCTTTCAATCAGATGTGAGAACAAGGGGCTAAATCCATCCGTGCATATACTGTATGTATATAAAGCAACAATAATGTCAGTAACAGTAACACCAGCCATTAACCCTCACCAAGTAAACAGCTGTTTATTACACTGACTCTCAAACTACAGCATAGAATCCCAGTATAATCTAAATCTATGAGATCAACAATAAGATATATTGAAATCATGATTATAGCACAAACCCTTCATTTTTCCTCCTGTTTATTAAGCCGATAAATCATCAGATTATCGGTAAATCATATGAAAATAGGTTATTTAACACTATTGTGAAAAAATATTGAAATGTCTTTTAAAAGTGTAAAAGTCTGCCAGTTTTATGTCTCACTAAATTATTGGATCAATATTACATTTCCATAAGCATTGAAGTGATGTGTAAACGTCAGGTCCGCCCTACAGGATGTTGGGTTGGAGCAGATGTTCAGTAGGTGGGGGACTGAAGGTTCAGGGCTCAGGTGCAGCCTGGCAGCCTGCTCCCATGTCGTGCAGCGAGAGGCGTGCATGTCACATGGGAACGAATAAATCCCCCTGCATCCATTGCTGCTCATCAAGGTTCCACCTCCCTGCCAGTGCACACTGTCGAAATGATTATTCCGCCTGGGCGTGAGGATGAGGACGTTATTTTCCACACGCGCGCACACACACACGCACATACACACGTACACACAAACACTCCTTCTAAGGCTCACTGGAGGCCGCACTGCTGTAGTTTTTCAGTTTTTACTGCAGAGTGTTTTCTCACTCTCAGACTTCAATGTGAGGCCTCTCAATCTCACTTCCCAGATGCAGTATTTGTGCATTTTGTAAGTGCTCTTTAAGTGCTCCCTTATTTCAGTGATTCACCATTTACTGAGCACCCAACACCACACAAAGGAATATACCAGACAGGCAAAAAGCACAGAGACAAAAAGGTACTGACTTGTGACCAAGGTGCTTGAGGAAGTAGCCCAGGACTTTGAGGGCTTGGACCCGGATACTCTCGCTCTTAGACGCCAGGAGCTTGCAGATCACCCTGTAACATGTCAAAACACACAGCCACGCGGATTACATGTCAGCGAAGGGATTATACTACATTAGATGTAGGCTAAAAGTAAAAATAAAATCCAGGAGTTCTTCTGTGTGTAGTAAACACCTGCTGCCTGATAATCAGTGAATGTCCTCAGAGTTAGAAACATGTCGCTGACTGAAGCATTTTCTTCAAAGGAGTGAACTAAAAAGACATTAAAGTAAAAAATAAAAATAAAAAAAATGGGAGGACAACAACAAGACAGTTTGCTGAGTAGCTCTCCGGCAACAGAAGATTTGCCATAGCAACTGAGAAGACATCAATGTGCAGTTGAGCTTTTGGGGACTTCCCAGCACAGTTAGAGTCCGTCTTGAGAAACAACGCTTCTTGGTTGAAGCTATCCTTTGTGTATGTAGCTTCAGTATTGTAACTGAACATACAAACAATGGCTCAACCATACAGTAAAGCATTTATCTGGTTGCTGCACAAAACGACAGTGGGAGAAAACTGAGGATTTTATTCTTTTTTTTCTCAGACAAACCATAGGCAGAGAATGTTATTTTGTACAATAAAAACCAGAGGATACAATTGCATGTGGTACATTTTAAATCCATAAGTCGAAATCTCTCTCTGCTTTTAAAGTCTTCACTACGAACTTTCTTTGAGTGTCTAAAACACATCACATAATAGAAAATGTGACCTTTTTATTAATGAATTTATATGCATTTTTCTTGTAGCTCTACATATTGTAATTAATACTGAACTGGATGTGTGGCTGATCTGTACTGTGTATCGCTTACAAACACAAACAGCAAAGGTTCAACCAAAAGTGTTAACAAAATGTGTTCCGATAGAGAATGATTTGAATAACATTTAATAAAGAAAGATCTTTTTCATGTCAGTGGGATCTGGTGTTCCATCAAACCTTTACATTTATATGAAAACGCATGCGCGTGTTCATCATTCACCTTATTCCGTTTCTCTGGTCAAATGCGGGGATCATGGACGCTGGGTGCTCAGACATAAGAGCCACCAACAGCTGGAGCACATCGTGGATATTCTCATCCTGCCAAGAAAAGGAAGCCAAGATGAACAGGTGAACAATGGAGGAAGAGGAGGCCCTATGGGACGGACGAATAGAGGGTTAAGAGGACAAAGAGCGAGTTGTAGGGGTGGATTGTGGAGGAGCAGGTGGTGTTTCAGAGCAAGAATAGATATAATTGTTACAGAAGAGTACATTCTGTTCAGTCCATTGTTGTGCCATTTTTCACGCTGTCACGGCGCCGAAGCTGACTCACACTCTTGCTCCTTTAAGTGGATCATAACTCCGGCCCACAAATGATAATGTACAGGTTGCCACCAGCTCCACTCAACTGTCTCTCTGTCTGGATCTTTTGCCCCCCCACACAGAAATTAGCGCTTACCTCATGCATGGTCAATAGGTAGTTGAGAATGCTCTGTAGCTCGTCCTCCTTCACGCCCCGGTCCTGTGAAAAACAGACGTGGACATCTTTCACCGAGACGTTCACGGTCTTTGGTTGTTTTTAACACCTTCTTCACCTCAGATGACTCCTTTAATTCTGCTCTTGGTTGATGCATTTGAACCGCGAAGCAACACTTCAGACACACACATAAACGTAACTACAAGAAGAAATCAATACACGCACACACACAAACACAAAAGCAACAGCGCTCCATTCAGGCTGCGATTCTCCACACACACATTTCAGATGAAGCCAGCAGTCCCGAGGGGAGAGAAAAACAATGGAGGACATAATGGAGAAAAGGCAGTTCTTGCAAGTTACGCTATTTGATGAAGACGGTGGTACTCCGTGTCTCTCGCTGTACCTTTAGTATGAGTTGTTTGAGGAAGAGAAGCATGAAGGCTCTGAGCGAGATGATCTCCTTTTGGGATGGCCGTGGTCCGTCTAAGCACAACACACACAAAAGAATAATTTCCTGTTAAAAATCCATTTTCATCCACGATAATGATCAGCCAAATAAGTCTGTAGCTCAGTCTGAGAGCCCTGCTGTTTACTGATATTAGGTTTTATTATGCTTCCTGGAGAGCAGAGAAAAACATGTCAACACACACACACACACACACATCTATGGTAGATCTGTAAATCACTGTCATTAACTCCAGAGGCAATTTGGCAATCTGGATATTTTATAGTTGTACTAATCTAACTGATTACTGCAAAGACATGGCAATTTTCAAAAATGTGATTGATGGTGCAACTGATCCAAACCACACAAGCAGTGAAATCCACTGTATCTACTTTAAAGCTCTGGCACTCGGTCAGGTGTTTGCTGTGCTGAGCTACAAAGAAATAATCAAGCTAAAAACACAAAAGCATCTGATGCACAACACAAGCAATTTCTCATGTGGGTCTGAAGTCATCGCCTCTTTCCGGTCTTTCTCCAATCTTTATCTATTCAGCCATGATTTATGACCGCCACAGACCTCCATTACCTTTAAACGTGTGCCACAAAGACCTCCTTTTATCTCTGAAACGATGGCACAGTAGCACTTTTAAAGTGTTTAAGAAGAAAACTGAAAACTCAGATGTTGGCGTTGCATTTTCTGTGCTGCATTTCATTCACTTTCGAGGTGTTTCATGTGGACGCCAGATACACTAGAAGCATATGGTTGTGATGAATCGGCTGAAAGCGGCTGCCAAATAACTAATGGAATATGCTGCCAAATAGTCTAAAAGATGAATAGATTCATATCAAAGCAATAATGATATAAGACCCACCTTTTAGAAATAAGGGTCATTTTTCCGTTAATGGTCCCAGTGGCCACTGCAGCCAGTTACTGGTTTCTTTCTCTTGCCTACTTTCCTGCTCATTCTCCATCTTCTCATACTCTTCTACAGATGTCATTGCCAAACAGTCAGGACACAATAAAACCTCATAAGCTGCTTGATCTCATCAGCATTCTACATTTCCAACAGAGGTTTGTTAAGTTTAGAAGTCAACAATAAACATCTATGATGGCCGGCTTGTGAGCATTTGCCACTGCACACTTTGCTGCGTCAGGGTGTTTGGAGTCGGCCCCGTTTATGCGAGCTACAAAGGGAGAGTACTGCAACTGCAAACAGTGTTTATTGTAAGCTCAATAAAATGCACCTCATCCTCTCAGAACATTTAAACCAATATCCGACCCGCAGCTGCATAGCCAGCGGAAATAACCTAAGAGGAACATAAAAGACGGAGGGTGTGAAAGGACGACGATATGAAGCCCCCCGTATCTTTTGTCATGGTCTGCTGGCCTTGAATCATGCGAGTGTGAAGGTGTTTCAGTCTGTTCACCTGCTCTTCCACAAAAGACCGAACATGACACCGAACCAATCCCTTGTGATCCATCATCCTTATCTGTCAAGCTGGTACATGTTGGCGGCGTGGTGACACCCACCATCAATCACGGTGACGCAGCAGCTCCGTGTCAAACGAGCGCACAGATGCAGCAGGTGAACGTGTGCGACTGCAACCTCCGTTTTAAGGGTCTTTTGTTAACAGAGGACTTGAATGAAGCTTATATTCTTCGAAACCGCTTCTCAGGGTCAGCATTAATTATCAGCCTTTACTTTTGCAAATTCATTTTCTTCCACTTGTGCTCTTTTTATCCAAATCTGACTCAAGAGCTTTATCCAGTCATTGTGAAAACCTGTTGGAGTCAAAGAGGTTGTTTTTTTAATGAACCTATGCATGTTCTGTGTCTGTGTGTGTGAGTTTGCTCTGACTTTGATCTAAAAATACAGTGAATTTCTGCAGTTTGATGAAGCCTTTTTCATTCGTTTGTTGCTCTACATTCAGTCTGCGTGTGATCGTGACTACTTATGGACACGTGAGATATTTACTATCAAATGTATGTTATAGATTACAGGGAATAACAAAAAAGTAAAATATTTTTCATTAGAAAAACAAATAAATAAAACTCAGGCGCATGAATACTTTGTCATAACTTTTATGTCATTAATTAGTTTCAGCCGCATTCTTGTGTCACTCAATGGAAGCTATTTAATCACTGTTTCCATTTTATTATAGTTTAGCTGCAGAGCTCAAAGCAATGTGCCTGACTAGCATAAAAGGCCTGAGGTGTTTTTATTAGGTACAGTACACGCTCTCCCCTTTTTGTCGACCTGAAAGAAATTTTTAACCAACATCAAATGGAGTTATTTGTAAAATATGAGGAAAACCTGGAGAGGAACGATGCATTTCAAGCCAGAATCAAATCGGACTGAGGCACAGTTAACTACATTTGTAGCCACAAAGCCATTTGTATGTTCAAAATATCTGCCCATTACTATGCAAATTAATTCCATCATTGCATATAACACTCTTCCAGTATAGTACACACATATGCAGACTTCCAAACCACAACTAGAACGTCCTTTAGCTTTGAACAGCCATTAGTACGTGACTGAAGCTAATTGGTACCGTTATCAGTCGTTCTTTAACAGAAAAGAAGCCAGACAGCCACTTGATTAGAAATTCCAAAAGCTCCCTTGGATCTGCCAATCTAATCTGTCTGTTGCCATGGCAACATGGGATGCGTATGGCAAAGGAAGAGGTTGATTAAAGTGAAAGGCCTGCACCGACCTCTCTGAAGCTCTGGTGTGGTTGGCAACAGTGGCTGCGTTGACACTGTTTTGAATTGAATTACTGAATTACAAAAGGCAGCGAAAATATATAAAATCTGATTTGTCGCTGTGTTGTGATTTATAGTTCCAAATACACTGGATTCACAGGAAGCACAAAGGGATGTGCACACCTTTCTGTTCAATAAAAAAAATTAAAAAACACAGGCGTCAAAGGCAATGCTGTTATTCTTTTAAACAATATGCATTCCCTTTTTCTGGAATGGCCTTATTCACTCTCAAAACACAGCAGGGAGCTGCACAGCCTTGCTCATGAGCACCCAGAGAGTGGTTGTTACGGGAAGGGAGGGTTACCCACTCACACCCACTGACCACTTACTTTCCTGTCATTAACTCCATGCTGAAACGATGACCAAACAGCCATGTGTATTTTATGCAATTTAACGATGCTGTAATTAACATTAAAAAAATGTGTTTCTGCAAATTTGCATAGTCATTCAAAGCCATTAAACATTCAGTTAGCTATTCAAGTCTCGTTGATTATTGACCTTATGTTCTCACGGGGTTGTTTTCAGTTGGAGGCTGAAACTGATTTGACAATTTTAAAACCTCTTTAGTTGCTCATCTTAAAATGCTCAAATTAATCACTGCTCATAGGGCAACCGCACACAATTAAAAGCAACTCTTATTTAACGCATGTAGCAGGGGGCTCATGGCAATTAAGGCTGAATAAAAATCAAGTAAAAAATTCTTAACATAAAATGTTGAAGTTCCTCAAAACAAAGAAAAAGCTTTTGGTTTTCAAAGAAAATATTCCTTCTATTAAAACACACATTTAATCGTTTAAAGTTATACTCTATAATGACTTACATTTCTGGAAGGACTGTATTACAACTTCTCATATGTTGCTGCTTTAGTGTGTAATAGTTACTGTCTCGGATTTTGAGGAAAGGATACGTTATGTATTATAGCAAAACTGTTCTGGAGAGTAGGTAGCTATAAACTACCTACTCTGCATTTTTGTGACAAGCGTGAAATGTACTTGTTAGCTGACACAGCTCCACAGGAGACTGCTAACAGCATTCAAGATAAGAAAAAAATCTTTAACAAGTGCGTAAAGGTGATGATTATTCAGACATAACGTAGATTTAGTAGAAAGATATTGCTGGTATATTTACTTGCGTGGAGTTTCTCTTGTGTTCGGCCTCTTTAATACTAAGGCACTGTGCGACTGTGGCCAAGAAAGCTCATATTTGAAAATGCATAGCTCCCATGCTCTATGCAGTAATCAATGGAAGCCTTTATCCAGCTATGTTTTAGTTTTACAAAGGTCAGCTGCATCTGTAAATTGCACTAATTGAGAGACACCAGCTAATTGAGAGACACCACCTTTAAGAGAGCTGCTGATTGAATTAAACCCTATATCAAGTTGAGTCAGCTCAAGTGTTGTTCTGTAGTGTCTGATATCACACACAATGTCTCAATAAGCTTTTAAGGTTCACATCAGCAGCAGTTGCCATCGAAAGGGTCTTACTGCAGTCTTTTTGTTCGTGGTTGGTATGTTCTACCTGTGTTTGTTTCCTCCCGCAATCCAATGACGTGCAGGTCAGCTTAATCAGAAACTCTAAAGGCAAGGGGGAGTGCTCCAAAACTACTAGTTGGTAAAACGTGTCGTCCGACCATGTAGGCTATAGCTGTTCTGAACGGGCCACGCTGGGAATAATAGAACTCACTTTCAATTACATACAATCTCTCTTGGAAGGGATTCACTGTATTGCACTCAGTTGTGCTCACAAAAAGGTGGCAGAAATAGCTACGTGATGAATGAAAGAAACTCCAAATCCTGCTTACTTTCTCACCTCTGCACACCTGGCATATTGCTGTGTGCTTGTCGGATTGCCGGTTTCGGAAAGTACTGGCAGCGGTGGCGGTGGCAAACACATTGGTTGGAGCTTGCAACACATTAAATTGCAAAGTGTGAATGTGACAGTGGATGTGTCTTTGTGTGGTAGCCCTGTATTGGGACAGGCCCCAGCCCCGTGCAAACGTTTAGAGGTTAATCACAGAAGATGGATGGATGGACAAAATGACGGACATATTCGATGTGTGTCAGGGATCGACATCACCAGTGAAGTGGCAACTGGGGCTGTGAGGATGTTTAGTTTAGTGTGATGTGATGTTTAGTGCGTTTGAGACACAGACAGTAAAGAAGAAGAAGGGATGGAATGTACTAAGTGGGAGAATTTGAGACAGAAATGTAGAGACAGAATAAAACCAAACAAAGTCATGTACTGTATCGACAGACACACTATAGTGCCGTATGTGCAATGAGGAATAGTGTCTTTCAATTTCTAGTGGCGTCCATTAGGAGTGTAAAACGGACCGCCGTAGTTCCTTGTTCACTGATACTTATGTGTTTTCCTCTTTTACAGTGAGCATGCGTTTGTGTGCAAATTGTGTGCACGCGTGAACATACCAAGACCTTTGGGGGTGATCCCACTGCACTCCAGAGGGTTGATGGCCCAGTAGTAGTACTTAAGAGTGTGCATCAGCTGCAGGACGGTGCCGACACGGCGGATGGTGGTATAGATGGTGGCAGTGCCGATGAACTCCGATGAGAGGTATGTGTAGAGGGATAGCTGGACCTGTATACGCACACACACACACATCCAGTACATATAGGTACATACACATACATACATATCAGACACCTGCTGTGGAGAAACAAATCACCTGTGTGTTTTATTGTGAAAAACACAGAATGAGAGGAAACTTCCCTCGAGCAAAAGCACCAGTGTTGTCTGCATTGTGCTATTTTTGATGTTCCTGTCCCTGAAGCCGTCAAGCATCTGAGGAGCTCCTTACACAGCGTTGACATTTAAGGAGGCCGCTTTCCAATTGCTCATTTCCTTCTTCCCCGCCTCCTACTGTCCCCCTTTTCCCTCTCTTAATATTCCTCTAACCAATCCTCTCCATCGCCCGTCCACAGATTGGAGTCTGCTGCGTGCTCACAAATCTCTGAGCTCATTACAGTGACCGCAGCGCTAAGGACCGGCCTTAACGAGGTAGCTCTGTTTAAGCGGATGAAATTAGCCACGGCCTGACCATAGCGCACCGCAGCTCATCTAGAATGGAGAGAGCACTCGGCTGACTTAAACGGCCTTCATTACGTTACATTTCGCGCATTGAGCTGACGTGTTTATCTGGTGCGATTTAGCACATGTTTCAGCCGCAGGAAAGCCTGAAATTCTCCTTGATCATGGCACAATAGTTTGGGCTGTGCTGCTGCAGCAACAGTTTGTAGGAAAACATCCCTCCGTCTCTGAAAGGATTATGTTGGTAAAGACAACGGGCTCTTTATTTTCAGTGTGAAGCAAGAGAGACGTTGCAGGATGAGATTCAGATGTGATTTCGTCAAGTGTTTCATTCATTAAATGAGACCACGGCTATTCTGTCCAATAACGAAGGTGATGATAATACCCTGACAAACGGAAAATAATAAAGCTCAGAGGGAGACAGAATAATACAGTGGAAGTATGATTAAAGGCATAAAAGATTTTTTGCTTGTTTTCTTGTTTGTGTTGCTGCTAAATACATTTATTATGCCTTTACATTTATAGTACATTATCCTGTTCTTACTCTGACCCTGCTGAATTGTGGTCATGTTTGCACGTTCATTATAATTTTCTGTTTTTGTGTTTCTGTATATGCACCCAATTAAAAGGTAAAAATCCCAATAAGCAATCACATGGTTCAGTCACGGCCTCGTCAACTAAGGCCAATATGTTTACGCTGTGTTGGATTTTGACATTCACGCCTTCCTTATTCTCCTGAGCAGCAGCAACTGCTCAGCCGCATTTCTTCCGTCTCGACTCCAGCAAGCCCTGGAGAGCACCACTATAACCAGGAGCCAATCACATCTCAGGGTCAGAGGGAAGAAGACAGGGAGTCAGGGAGTTATGAAAATAATGGAGGCAAGATATGACTGGCGGGAACGCCAGGAACACTCACATCTAGTTCAGAGTGTGAGGGAAAATAGGAAGCACACATCTCTCTCCAGTCCTGGGGTCTTTTCAAATGTCACTTTTTCTCTTCATTTCCTTTGCTTGCCTGCTCTGTCCTTTCCCTGCATGACGTGCCAGCTCTTCCCTCAGCGTCCTGCAACCTCCTTTGTTATATTATTGTAAAGGGCAATGGCCACAAAGAAGTCAGTCCCTCCTTCCTCTTCTGTTTTATGTTGCTTGCTTCTCTCTATTTTCCTTGCACTATAAGCATACGCTATATTCTCTCTTGCTGTCTTTTTCTCTGTGTGTCATGCCTGTTCACCACCCCGTTAATTCCCTTATTCAGGCCGTCATCTTCATTACCTTTTGTGCAGCAAGGTCATGAAAACACACACATGCACACACATATTCAGTAGATACACACATAAACAGACCTTGGCAGGGGTGTGTATCCAGATGGCAGCGTTGAAGAGGACATGGTCACAGAGCTGTTTGAGGAGCGGCGCCCCGTGAGGTAAACCATCCAGATACTTGGCGAAGGACAAGAACTGTTCAAGGACCGCCCTGGTGATGTGGACTCGTGATGACTGGACAAAAGATGGGAAATATAAACAGTGATTTAACCAGACTGAACGCTCATGCTAACCCCTTTTTTATGTAAATGACGTTGTTTTTTAACAGCATATTTTAAATATACCTTGATAAGAGGCTCCATTCAAACACATTAGTTGGCCGATAAAGCCTATTTCTATCTTCCTCAAATGTTTTGGCAAACTGGGCAAGAGTTCCTATTAACTGCATCCATACAGTACAGTAAATGTAAAGTTGCCACAGTTTTACTGTTTGACATTTTAGTGACGATGAGTCGGTGTTCAGCACAGATGGAAAACACCCCCCGAAGATTTCATTTAAGTAAGAACATTTTTCATATTCAGTTTAGTAAAGATCTACAATAAATGTTTTATTTTAATTACATAGGTTATATTTAAGTTACTGTGTGAGGAGATGCTGTCAGCCTACAGTAAAGCCAGTGTAACCCTGGTTGCATTCAGTCACCTTCTGCATTATGTTTTGTATTCCATAATCGTAGGTGTCTTGGATGCTAAAAGTTGCCAAAGGTGTCAGGTCATTAATTTACACCAGCAGCCATGTCTGTAATGTAATTCACGTGACCTCAGCCTCTTTTCCGAACATCTTCTTTTTTTATGGAATACTGTGACTTCCTGTTGCAGTTAGAAGAAACCAAACTGAAGATTTTAAGATGTAGATTGAGGTGTGGTTGAACTGCATTGCGTTATTTTTCCTACCCTCATATAAATGGGGTGGACAAAATAATAGAAACACCTGAAAGTCATGATCATATAATTGAATCAACACCTCTCTAAAACTGAACATTCTAACCTTCAAAAAGGTAAATTTTTATTACAGGACTGTTGTATTAGACTGCATTAGCTTCAGCCAGGAGTGCCCAATAATGTGGCAACTGCTTGTACAGTATATTAACATGAGTATAAGGGCAATTAATATAAGGGACATAATGCCCACTATAAAAAAGGTATGTAGTAGTTACGTAAGCATTAAAAAACAGGAGGCCTTATAAGCCTTGAAAAACTTAATGGCGGTCACCCAACAACAACATGTACATGAACCTGTACCACAAACCTCTCAGTGTGGAGGCCTTTTACTGACCTTCTCAAGCAGGTATCCAATCACCAGAAAGCCCTTCCCCCCCAGCATTTGCTCCTGCATGGCCACTGAGCTCTTCAACAGCTCCACCAGGAACGCCAGCAGAGTGGCACTGCAACGCACACATTGTACACACATATTTCAGTAACGACTACATGTTCTCTGTTGGAGTATATGAGTAGCAAGGCTCCATGTTTGCGTACGCAATAAGCAGGTATTTTCTTTTGTTATCGTCTTGTTATAGTCTGACTGCAGCTACCATGATGTGGAGATGCCGCCTAATGTGCAACTGCATTACAGCTCATGTGATGAAGTGGTATCAGGGGGACGATGTTGGAGCGACAGGAACGCAGACACTCCTCATTTTTAAAAGCCACTACTCATCGCTTCAGGGAGAACCACATAACTCTTTCACACTTACTGAACAATCACTTATTTCTAGCCTGCAGCATAATTGTCTAAGGTTGGTATTTTACATAGAAGATTCATCTTTAACCATCTCACTTCTTTTCCCCTTTCCCTCGTTTGTTTCTGGGTCCATTCTAGGATCAGCTGCATGCATAACAATTTAATGCATTAGAAATAATTTATACTGTCTACATCACTGAAATTACAGGCATTTTGTAGACGACTCACCAGACTGTGGTGTCCACGCTGCAGTCATTGAGCTGTTTGTAGTCCAGCTGAGCGAAGAGAGGGAACAGGACCTGGATGCCTCCTATAGAGTGGATGGCGCTGTGGATGGAGTGGGTAACAATGGCCTTCACATCCTGTGGGACGAAAACGGACCATTATGGCTGAGAGAGACATGCACTGTACTGTATGTACACGCAGATAAAATCACACACTCACTCACTGCCATTAGAAATTAAACAGCACTCATATACAGACCCACAGCTGAACATCTACTGTGGGTTCAAACACAGATTTACTACAATTTTGAACAGTAATGAAAGCTCAAAACTCTGCATACCACTGCTACCTGAATATAAGGTTTGAACCCCCGAATATATAATAATATATAAAATGTACAGCACATATTTGTGAGAAACACAACCTGATTTCACAATGGATGCACACAATGTACATTGCAGTTCATTTTATTTATTAGCTTCCTTTCACACATGCTGATTTTCATCGATTCGAAGATTAATATATTGGTACAAACAATACATTTTCTTAATGCAATATTTCTTAAAAATCTGTAAAAAAAAATATTTTTGGGATTTGAGAGAGAAATGATTAAATAAGTAAATTTTTGAGTAGTTTAAATTTTGCAAATAATCCAAAATGTCCATAGCACTGTAAACAGCACCTGTGTGACTCTATAAGCTGTCTAAACTCACTAAACTCAATGGCCTCTGCTAACTAACTAAGATAACTGTAACTATCATACCATTTCACTCACTTGCCATCTTTGTGATTGTGAATCACAGTAATTGCTGCCTGAATTGCTGGTGCATTTTTACCACAATGAGCAAAGGGGGGTGATCTAAGAAATCAGCAGAGATACAAAGGCGCACCGACATTAGCAAAGCAGCGCTCCACCAACCTTGAATGAAGGACACTTGAAAAGATATGTGCTTATATACAAATACTGTACAAGCAATATCCTCAAAACAGCTGGGAGCCTCACCAGAAATAAAATTGTGAGCTTCAAAACATTGGCATTTATGTATTTTGTATTTTCTTTTTTATCTAACATCTGTATTGCCCTTCTGTGGTAAACCCCACATCCTCAGTACTACAAGCAGGGCAAATGCTACAGATTCTTCACAAATGCAATTGAGCCGAGTGGGAGTCAGCCTGTGACAAACTAGCCTGATCAGACTGAACTGTTATTCCACTTCAATCATTCATTTATGAATTGCTGAACAAATCAAGAGGCAGTGATTCAGAGGTGTGGAACCAGGCTGGTGAGGAACAGCCACTCAGAATAATCCAACCAGACTGACCTGCAGCATGAGTGCATGTGGTGAGTGGACGAAGATGGAGGGGTTTTCCCTGGGCGACGACTCCAGGCAGAGCTGGGCATCCGTCGCCTTGGCGTTATAGGTGAAGGAGATGGAGCTGGCCAGCTTGCCATCGTACAACACCTGCTTGTGGTGCTCGGCCAGGTGGATGTCACTCTCAGACTTAAACTTGAAAGTGCTCTGCAGCAGATGGAGGAAGAAGCAGGAGAAGATGTCAAAGGGTCGTGTAAGAAAAACTTTGAATCAGAGAGACAAATGACTTGCCCAGAGAAGCGTGAGTGTGTGTCTGCGTGTACATCGTTGAACACCCAAAATGGAGTCTGCTTAATTGCAGCATGAGTCGTGTGTAAACAACACGGCATTAGCTTGAGGAACACAGAGTTAACCCGGGCACTAATTAAATTAGCTCAGAATAAGAGATGGAGAGGGGGAGCGGATGTGTGGGAGAGAAGCACTCAGAGCTCCAAATTTATCTTCTCTCTTTGTAGTCTAGCAACAAAAGACACACAAAAGAGTATGGACACATTTGTGTTATTCCATTTCTGAATAATTATGTTACATTCGTCCTGCACATAACATGAACTTTAACCTTTCCCATAAGCTGCTAAGCCTTTATCTTGTTGAAATCTAAAATATCTTAGTCATGAACTATTTTCCTCATCCTCTCAAGGATGAAGATTACATTAGTTCCTCATACAGTAATACCGAAATACAAACTCACACATGGGATGGGGGAATTGTAAGGCATGTTTAAACAAAGACAGACACCTTGCATCCTTGGCTAAGAAAAATGATCAATAAAAATCTATTTGTTTTGTCCATGCAGATTTTGTAGGAAGTGTAGGTTGCACTTTGTTTGTGTGTGCGTGTGCATGTGTACATCTACAGTATGTCTGTATCTGTCTGTGTGTCCATATAGCCTGCAGCAGTGCTGATACACACACGAAACCCTGCAGATGAAAGGCCAACAAGTTGCTCTGCCACCCTTTGCAGCAGCTCCAGGCAAAGGGGCGCTCTCCCCTTCGAGCGGCTGGGTCCCCAGGTGCCTCGCTCAGCCTGACTGCACAGGAAAGCCCCGGGCTGCTCACAGACCTGCAGGCCCGTTTTGTTCTAAACCTTTCATCTGAGGACTGCTGTAGAAAATGTGCCCTGAGCAGTTTTAACCATGGAGCACAACATTTCACACTGAAACAAAGAGCGCGCCGCACAATGGAAACGGAGTGTAACATCCTTATATCCGTCCAGGGGCGGAACACACATCTACTGTTTCCTAGCACCGTCTTTGCTTTAACTTTCTCCTTCCTTCCAAATCAGCAGAATCACTTGTGACACAAAAAGCTTACTGGTATAAACCTATAATAATAGGAATCTGAAGCACACTTTCCACACACACATCAACACACAGATTCCTGTCAGCAAAATATTATTTCCAAGAGTAATTAATAGCAATTACATGGTAGCACAGCTTGCCTATGTTTATATTTTCTGACTTTAGAACACATTACTTTAGTGAAATACAAGAGCTGATGATCCGGTGTTAAAAAGCTTATCCATTAAAGGTAACCTAGAATTCTGCAGCCATGTGCAAGGATAATCAATCACAAACACAAATAAATTGCTCTCCACTTTATACTGAAGGATAGTGGGGCCTCTGCATGAAAGAAAACACTGAATAGCCTGAAGGTGAAATTAATACACTTATTAAGATGCACATTTTTTGCAGTGCAAGCCCATTTATTGTGGTGCATTCATCAAGTGTGTGTGTTTGTGCATGCGTGTATGTGTGTATGGATGTGGCTGTGTAAATGTGAGTTTGTATTTATGTTGGATGGAGGCAGGTAGCTCAAGGTGCAAAAGAGCTTCGCTGACTGAAAGTATGACAGGATGTGCGGAGGCAATCGACAGGCAGCGGGAGAAACATGCAGCAGTGAAGGAATGTGCACATTGTAACATATGTAAAGCTTTACACAGTCGCGCGTGAACACATATGTGCCCCTCAGCTGGTTACACAAACACACACAGAGAGGAATGAAAGCGACAAGTCCCGCTTTTGTCACACCTGACAGCTGCAGATACGACACTGGTTTGCAGTGATAACAGTACACACACACACACACACACACACACACACACACACACACACACACACACACACTCCATTCAGCTCGGCCTGGGCCTCCCTGCATCTCTACATATTTTGCTGAATGAAGACCAGTCCTTCAAAATGAGTTCTCCAGCATCATGACAAATATGTTGAAAAACTTATCTTGGAAAATTATTTAGGTTATTCCATTAATAAATACCTGAATAAATACAAATCTAGGGCTGGGCATCATTTGAAAATGTCCAGTACTAAATACAACACTGATTTGAAACTTAGCCAGTCATGCAAGAACGTTGCCTTTTAAAATCTAAAATGTATCAAACAATAAGCAAACAACATTAAATATTCAGCTTTTATGACCAAAAGTACCAACTACTGAGCCCTATCCAAATCAGCTTTTAGGGAATATAATTCTCTAAATGTTTAATATTAAAAATGCACAAAACAAAAAGGCTTTCAATGAAACTGACAAATGCACACAACACAGAGACATACAACACAGGTAGGTCCAGGTCCAGATAGACTCACACGGTCGATAAATTACGTTGTGGCCAGATTGTTGGCAGTGCTCTGCAAAGAGGACATCTGGACCCCTGATGAAGAGTGAAACCGGTGACACACTCAACAGCACGTGAGTGACAGGACACGCACGGAACAAACACGCACACAGAGACGAGACAAAAAAAAAAAACACACGCTGGAGCTTTCTTTCGACCGTAGCCCACACAGAAAAACATCTTCTGTCATTAGGAGATCGTGGAAGTGCTGAGCTGCACACACATACAGACATTCAGCACACGCAGCGTGTCAGCCATCATGAGGCACGTCGAGCGAGAAGACCTTGAACACCCTCACTGTGCTGAAGGCTTGTTTAGCGGAGCGAGCGGTGCGTCTGTCTGCTTTTTGCTCCTCATTACTGAACAGTAACACAGACAGTGGCTGAGACCAAAAGGCTACGTACAGCTACATGCACACATGCCGTATATACACTGTACAGTATATAAAGCTACAGTTCTCTCCAACACTGATCAGGCAATACCCCAGGAGTTACTTGTCATATATACACATCAGCGTCTGTGTGAAGTCATGGGAACAAGGACAAGCCCATCTTCACATTAAAACGGGAAGCTGTGTGACACGAGCCGAGTCCCACTGGTGTTCTTCTTTAGCCGACCGAAAAACCAGCGCACTCATCATTACAATGCCAGCACCGAGGCTTGTGGCTTTGAAACTGAGCCATTTAATGGTCTCTTCTGGGCATCTGAGAAGCCCATTCTCCGCCACACAGAGAGGCACTCATCTGACTGATCAGCCCCAGGAAACAGTGGGCTGTGACAGGGCGAGGAATCGGTATTCATGGCCGAGGAACAGCAGACCCCAAGTACGCGAGCATTAGGCGGGACATGTGAGAACTCTAGTCTCTAATGTGCCTTATGTTATATGAGAGTGTTTGAGACAGAGAAGATAAAAGTGAGAGAAAGAAGAAGGTGTGAAAGCCACATGGATGGTTTAGTACTCCTATGTGAGCTCTAGCTCATGCAATCTACTGTGCCATTCTGCATGTTGTCAATATCTTTCTCCATCAGCGTCACCTAACACAGTCTAACAAAAGCACATTTCTGATTCAGTATGTACCATTTCTAAAGAGCTGCTGAAATACCAGCAGCTGTTCACGCACATCAGCAGCCTCAGGTATCCTTTGCAGCCTCGTGGTCTTGAAATCTTGACAGCTTTGGACACCTTCATAAACAAGCTGTAAGTGGCCTGAGGTGTGCAAGTCTGCCAAAACATGAAGTAGACAGCTGGCAAGGTGTTGCGACATCTCAGCTGTCACCAATAGCCAGGCCAAAAGGCAAAAATGGTGATTTCAAAAGTGCTCAACACCCAACATTGTCAAGCTTCATTTGAATACTTTTTATTACCACAGGAACACAAAGTTCTTTGTCTAGACTCTGGGTTTAAAAGCACCCTGGCATACCTCTGCAAAACCGAAAATTCCAAACATCAATTTTGTGATTTCCCAAGAGGTTTTTAGTCATAAAGTAGTAATTTACTTTTTCATTGTGCCCCTTTAATCTCAATCTGCTTCATCTGCTTATTTCAACTTTATATAGTGATTGTGTTCATTTCTATGGGTGCAGGTTGTATAACCTCCAGACAATTTGTGTGTGAACTTTAAAAAAAAGTTAAATCTAGGTAGACAATAAGTTAATAAGACAATGTGGTCATAATTGCAGCCACGCCGCTCGCTCAGATCACAGCATGTCTTTCAGCTGCACGACATTATGATCTACTGTTGAAGATTTGGAATATCTGCCTCTTCTGAAACAGAAGTAGACATGAACACAGACATCAGTGATGTTGTGGCTGAAGGGCGCAGAATTCATCTAAATGAAAAATGTTCCTGCACCTATTAGATTACCCCGATGAAGACGGCTCCCCTGTCAAAAGCTTGTTTTTGGACAATAACATTTGTTGTATCGAGGTTATGAGTGTGAAGCTGTGTTTTACATTTTGATTACCTCTGCCTCTTCCACACTGAATTTCTCTCTGTATTCTTGTTGAAAAGGGGTCCAAACCTGTGACAATACCTTCTATTTATCTACTTTAAAGTATTGCAAAGTAGACTTTTGCTTCATATCATTGATCCTAAAAGGAAGAATCTAGTACTGTACTGCCCAGTAATTCCTTCTGATAGTGCTGTGTGGTTGCGTCTAAAAAGAAATACGTTGGGAACCACTGTTCGAGCCTATGCAAACAGCAGTACAGTCTTAAAACAGAGAAGTCATGCTCCAGCATTAATGCACTGTAACACAGGATATACATTAACTGACAACAAAATCCTCAATCTACCATCCACAAGGGCACCCTGGCACCAATGTACATGCTATTTTTGAGATTGACAGCCCAAGAATGATTGAGGGCCTCAACGACTTCTGGCTGACAACGTGAACGGGCCACGGCAGCATTAAGTAACACTAACAATGCAATCCTCGGGTTGCCAGGATATTTCGCCTGCCAAACGGAGCGTGACATTGATGCGCTGTAAAGCATACAGAGAATATACTTTGTGGTGGATGATAAGGTAGTAGGGTAGTAGCAGTATTGGAGGCTGTCTCACCTTGTATCCTGGGCCGAGTTGGTGAATGGCAAAGATCTGAGCTGGGTTGAGAGCTTCACTGAATACGTAAATGGCTCCCAGCTGACCACAAAACACCCTGTTAGCATCCGCTGTCTCTGATGAACCCAGGAAACACTTGTCATAGCTCTGAAAAACAGATAGAACACAAGAACAAAAATGACCCGTCATCACATTTTCAGAGCTTTCTTGCAAAGAGGGTTTGGTAACTCATGGAGCTAACATGGTTTAACATGAATCCTGGGAAGCAAGAATGGCAAACGTGTCCTTTTCTGTTTAAGGTCATTTTGTAAAATGGGATTTTTTTAAAATACATTTTTACCTGAAGTTTAACACTAAACCAATTGTAGCTTTGTTGTACTAATTTACAGGTACGCCACCCACAACCTCTCTTATAGATGGGTGTTTTTCAGTATCAGGACGCATTCAATTAACACACACTAAAGAAATATTTGATTTAAGTTTATTGAGATTCACATTTCAAGAATTCCCAAGAGTTATTAATTCTCAACTTTCAATCTCTGGTCATGAGTTCACGGCATTCTGCAGCGATGAACACAGTGGACGGAGAAAAACAGATCAACATTTGATAGCTGCTGGTTTCCAATGGCTGTTAGAACTTTGCCATCACCTGCTATTACATTCTTTCTGTCCACTCGCCTTTCATCTACTCCATCCCTCCGATACCCTTAATCACAATGAGATCTTTACTCTCGTGCACGCTTCAAAGCGATGAAATAAGTTTTATCTTCAGCCTCCTGGGCAAAACAAACCCTGATAGCATCAACACATTTTGAGACCCGTTGGTTCTTTTCTTGGGAGTCTTTCGGTGAGCCGCGCGAACTAGGAGACATTTTACCCCGAGGCCAAGGGATTTCTTGCAGAGAACAACACCAGCCCCTGGTAATTGCAGCAATGTCAAGAGTCAACCAGGAAGGAAGTGTAATGAAGGTTCTGCTGCCACCGGGAGGCCGGGCTACCTGTTTCCTGCTAAACGGAAAAGTTTGAAGCTGGAGTTTGGGCGAGCTGTGCTGGAACGGGGCCCAAGGGCAACTCTGCCCCCGACTGACGAATGCAGAGGGTAAACCTCAAAAGGTTGCCAATATCACAATAGGAGGTGTAAGCAGAGCCAGACCAATACTGGATTTCTGAGGCTGGAAGCGAAGCAAATCTTCTGATAGCAACATATTTTTTCAGTTAAGATGAATCAAATTTGGATGAGAGTAAAGTTTTTCTTAACCGAAAGTTCAATATTCATAACTGACTCCCCACACAACCGTCTCCCACGTCTATGACAGTTATATAACACAATGCCCCTCAATTGGTGCCCTTACATCATTGGTGTTGACGTGCCAGGCCATATCGCCGTAGGAGACCAGCTGACCATTGACATAGCAACGGATCTCGGAGTTCCTCCAGCGGTTGTAGATGTGGACGATGCTGATCATGTACCACTGAAACGCACAAAAACACATTCAGAAAGAGACGAGATGAGAAACTAAAACAAAAAACGGATTCATATGCAACACTGCACCAAATGAGAGACAGAGAGGGAAAATGTTTGTTTTCCTTTAGGCTCTTATATTTGATCAGTACAGTAGGTGGGAGTTTCTCTCCTGAACTGTTTTATGCTGATTGAGGCATTTCTTTAGGTAAACAGCATTGACTTTTAATTGATGTAATTTTCCTATTTTAAGATTTGAAAAGTGTTGCCTTACAGTATCTATATTGTTTGATGTATTTGTGCATTATTTTGTACATTTGACTATTGGTGGTCAAGTTCACTATATTGACTTGACATCTGTAAGGCAGAGCTGTTGAAGCTTGTTGCGAGTGAAATGTATTGTTTAGACCTTTGCACTTGTTATTTAATAAAAAAACAACTTTTCATGATTATTGATTCAAGCCTGATGCTGTGCAAGGATCCATTTAAGATTTCATTGTCAACTACTGTATGTTTATTAATATATGTTTTTGTGTGGCTTGGTAAAAATCCATGTCTTTGAATGCTCCCTCTAATAGCATTAACTCTCTATAAGAGGGTTAGCTAACATGGAAGATTACAACCTGTTCATGCGCATTCATTCGTCAGAACTCTCTTCCAAAGCTGTTCTTTGCTCACCTTAATATACCATTAACAGTGTGCATGTGTGTGTGTGTGTGCGTGTGCATGTGTGTGTCTTGATTAGAAAGCATCTTCCCTGGTGACAATGCACACAGGTTCCCTGGAGAAAAGACTGAAATGGGGAGGAACGCTGGGGTGGGGAGGAGGAGACGCTACAATTTTTGCTGATGTATGCACAGCTGGGGAGTGGACAATACCACACGTGCATGCAAGCACTCACGCACACATTAACACATGCACACGGTGGACAAAATGTTGTGAGACATGGTGACTTATAAATTGATCAAATGGAACAACTGGGAACTTTGTTAGGCAGTGCAGAGATTCCACTGGATCAGCAAAAAACTGCAGAAGCCCATCTCATCAAGTGAATGTGTGAGTGTGTGTTTGTGTGCAGGACAGCAGCGAAATGCTGACAGTGCCGTAGGGGGGCAGTGCGCAGGTCTTAATTGACAGACCTTATCTACACTCATCAACAATCCCAGTGAGCGCAAGGATAGATAGAAGAAGAGAGCAGCAACACGGTCCTGATGCTGTCTCATCTAACAAGTGGCACAGGGTTACCACACTGCACTGGCTACAAATAATTCAGTCAAGTTTATTTGAGTGTGTGTGTGTGTTTCTTACCTTTCGGGGTTGGAAATCATATTTCACACAGTGCTGAAAGCCTTTTCCTTTTGACTTCAACGATGTCACGATGAGACAGTTTCCCACAAAGTGAGCGGAGTAACCTATTCCTTTACTGGTGCGAAAACTGCAGGAGAATCAGAGAGAGTTGTGTTAGAAAAGAACTCTTTCAGTAAAAAGATTATAGCTCTAATTTAAAACTAATTACAGTACTTCTTAATGAATGGTGCTACATTTGATTTTCTGCGTGATTAAATTACATGTTCAACATGGAGAGTCATTAGATGTTTGTGAAACTGAATAACTTGAGATGCTTTAATGGATATTACAAGAAAAACCAGACCAAAAAAACCTGTTCAGAAGTAATAGCAAATATGTGTCACATGAATTACATTTTGGCGATGTTGTCTGGTTTGATTTGTCACACCAGCTTTTTTGTAAATAACACAATGTTTTGTATCTGCAAGCTATAACTGCAAACGGTGAACTACATCAAAGGAAGTCAACTATTTTTCACAGATAAAATTGTACAAAAAGAAATCCTACCAACCAAAATACAAGCAGGGCACCTTTCACACTGACATATAGCATTATTTAAGCCAATACCAGGGGTCCCAAATCACAGGTTTTTGGAAAAACACTTCTAATCCCCT
Organism: Gadopsis marmoratus; assembly: GCA_036023855.1. Lineage (NCBI taxonomy): Eukaryota > Metazoa > Chordata > Actinopteri > Centrarchiformes > Percichthyidae > Gadopsis > Gadopsis marmoratus. Next base: position 22,266 of record JAVQJF010075805.1, read on the forward strand.
TCCCAGCATTTTTCCACCCGTAATGTTTTTTTTCCCGCACTCATAACCTCCATGTAAAACCCAGCCTCACAACTAAGCTTCTTCACGAAACAACAAGGCACATTTCACATCTAAAATAGGCCCTGAAGGATCACACACATAGCAGAGCCAGAAAGCAGATATAAATCCCTCTCAAGTGAATCCCTGGTAGACGTTAGGAGAACATAAAGTGTGTTATCGCGGCCTTCCTGCTGCTGTGGAGGCCTCTATCAAACAGGCGGCTGGAGTAGCAGCTGCGTCTGGGGGAGGATGATAAGACCTGGGCCAGAGGAGAGGAGGGCACCCTCCCTCTCTCTCTCGCTCTTCACTTACCATGACAACCTGACAAACGGTTACTAAGGAAACAAGATTACATACAGACACGTCAACCAGAGCTCATCTCTGTGATGACATCCGGTGTTGTGTTAGGTATGGTTCGGCTGCTTCTCTGTCCTTGTGTTTCCTGTGTGATTTCCACACCCTGTGTTCTATGTTTGTGTGTCCCTACTCCTGGCTCTCTGGAAACTGGGTCATGGGGGGGATGAGGCTGCTTGCTCTGCTGTCTCGCACACCTGAAGATCATTCATCATCATCCGCCTGCAGTGTTTAAATGCCTGGTTCTCCTCACTGCTCATCGCCAAACCGTATCGTTGACCTCCGTGGTAACAGCAGGCTGAACTAAGCATTTGTCCAAGTGTATTCTTTACCAGGTTCTGATCAAGGGTTCATCTTGTCCTACAGATCCACCGCTGCCTCCAAGTATCCTGTTTGCCTCGGACAAGCTCGCCGCCCGCGGGGGGCGCTCTGCTCTCCGCTGCGGCGGCCACGCTCCTCTCCTTCACTCCGATGGGTTACAACTAATCCAAGCGCCACTCATTCGGTTCCCAGCCGCACTCCCGCGCAATCTCCGTCTGTTTAACCGAGCTATTTATTAAACCAACTCACCTTTATTCCCCTGTCTCCGAGTTCTGTGTTTGGGCCCAGGAACCTGTGCTGAATCTTAACATCCGGAGAACACACGGGGGCATGTCATCCTTCCTGTAGGCAACTAGCTCCCTGATTCTTTGGCAAAACCTTTCTGTTCATAAAGAGTCAGAGTTTGACTCTGTGAGGGGGGGCGGAGGTGAAGACAGGGCGCTGCTGGTTAGTGCCACAGAGTGAAGAGGTGGTGGGAAGAAGCCAAGCAGCGGCGTAAAAGAGTTCAATTAAATAAAAGGTCAACGCTAATGAAGCTATGTAGTGGCTAACGGCTTGCACTTACAATGCTAATGTAGACATCCACCCAGCAGCACACTCATAATGGAGTGCCTTGACATTTAAAGCTATGTTCTAATTCATTATCTGTTTATCTATTAACTCCCTGTCTGTCATTCAGACTGATGAGTTAAATGTTTATCATCTGGCGTGCTTCAGTAGAGGAACTCTCGGTTAAACTCTGCAAAACAATAATGTTGAAATGGATGTCGACACAGAAAAGATGGGCTCAGAGATTCTTAATCTCGTAGAGACGGAAATCTCACTTCCAACAAGGTTGCATTTGGCTATGTGAACATCCGCGTGTCTGCGGTCAGCAGATCTTTGGTTGATTGAAACTATAACACATTAACAAAATCTTCAAATTTTGGTGGAACAATTGTTCAGTTAACAGAAATGTATCGATTAAGTCATTTAGCAAACTAAAATGCCACACATTAACTGGTTAGAGCTTCTCAAATGTGAGATTTTGCTGCGTTTCTTATAACTTGTGATGGGCTTGTTTCACAATTTTTCTACCATTTGCTAAACTATGAATTGTTTAATAATAATAAAAAAAGAAACGTATGCATTCGCTCAACACAGGTCTGAGCAAATGTCTGCAGTGCTTTCTCATACTGTGATAAAGTGCAGTGCACTCTCCCTCAACCTGCATCATTTAAGTCCACTTCAGTTAGTTTCTTCTTACTTCAACCAGAATGCCTTTTGACACCAAGCAGGAACAGGCCTGAACCTGCTTCATTCAGCCATGTACTTTTCTTTGCGTCTTTGCTTGGATCAATAGTAACAGCAGAACCAAGCAAGAGAGTCAGTTTGTACAGTGAACGAGAGGTAAAGCTCACTTCTTACACAAAAAGTACAATTTCTTAGAGATGTGCTGCATCAATGGCCACTGTCAGAAGAGAAGCTGCTATTTCTGCATCTTTTACAATGCTTTTTTTTTTCTCTGTATGACTGTTGAAAATGGAGAGTCTACAAAGAAACCCATCCTCTGTGATCCCGAAGGACTGACACAAAAACCTGATGTTTACCGTAATGTTTTTGATTCCTTCTCTTCTATTAAACTGCTTCTGTAACTGCGCCGGTAAAAATATCGAGGTGACGTCGTCGGGGCAACAAAACAGGAAAGGAAAAAGCATTTATGGCCAACAGAAACAACAGTGTTGAAGGGTGGATTTCTCATTTAGGTTTTGTAAAAAAAGTATTTTAGATGTTTTCAGTCCCAGTATCCCCTTTATTTTTATTATGTAATAGTCCAGATGAATGGCGTTCTACTTACCAATAGAGGTACGGTTTGTCTTTATCCACATTGATGTTGTTGAGTGGATCCTGTCTGAACCAAGTGTTGATAGTGAATCCGTTCTGGTAAGGCCATTTGGCAATTGGTGGCAATGCTATGGCCTAGGACAGGAAACACACATCAGATCAGTTTTTACCCATGTTTATAGCAATCATGTCACTCAGTCACTCCCTTTTCATCATTCAACTCCTTGCACTGGTGGAGCAAAATGCCAATTACAGTAAGATGGCATGAAGGACTCTTTAGCAATTTGGGGGCACAAAGAACAGATTTGACACATATTTGATAATGACGCTCAGGTGTGTGTGTGTATGTTTGTGTGTGTGTTTGTATATTGGTCAGTCATACCGCTGCACTGCGTCCTGGAAAGTTGAAGAAGGTATCAGGACCATGTCTCTGAGGCATCTGGTTCAACACCGACAAGAGCTTGATAGCATGTCTTGGCTGGGAGGAGAGGAGAGGAGAGGAGAGGAGAGGAATTGTCATTATTATGTGACAGATGCCAACTATCAGATGCACAGGGGAGAGACTCTATTAAAAAAAAACAAAAAAACAACAACCAAGGTGTGACATCACATCTCTACCACAAACCCACTGGATCAATATGTCTTCAATCACCTCCGCCCTCCCCCGACAACACCTCATCAATACCATGGCAACCCTTAATCGATCTGTCTCTAGAGAGGGCTGCTGAGGGAAGAGAAATTGGAAAAGACAGGGAAATAGGTGCGAGGTGGATGAGGTGGTGATAGTTATTGGACAGACGAGGTACGGAGAGAGGGTTGAAGGCATGGACGATGGTCTGGCTGTGAACCACTGATCAGTGACCAAGGGTTGTTGATGGCGGCTGTCCTGGAGCCTGAGAAGACGGGGCCTGGGGAGACTGACGGGAAGGGACGAGGGTATATTGACTTAGCTAGTGGAAACCAGCAGCTGCCAAGATATCACACAGCCTGTACACCGTGCTGGAGCTACAGTGAGCAGGAAAGGCTAAGGAGAAGGTTTAGCCTAAATGTCTCGGCTTCAAAACATTCACTCAGAGTCAACTAGACCCAGTGACAGGAAGCTGAGCCAAACTACAGGGAGCAGTTAAGGTGACGAAAACAAGTAGCACTGTAAGTGGAATTTGTACTAAGCACTCCCGACTCTCAACTCCTGAATTAATCTCATTAACAGGTACTTAAAGTAAACTTGGCATTGTAGCCCTGCAACTAAGCATGAATCAGCAACTGCATGGTGTATTTCTCTCCTCAGTTTATTTCAGAAAACAATTTAATTGCATTATTGAGGCAAAATTCTACAATGAACAATGTATTCAATGTATTTTCAGTATGGGAGCCTGAAGCAGCGTAAGAGTGGTTCGTGTTGATGTTTAAGTGAAAGAGAAAGAGAAAACGTACTAATCAAACTGCTTTCCAGACCACAGATGACAATTATAATACTCACAAACAATGGTTGTGCACACAATATTTGGCAGCACACAATAAGAAATGTTTGTGAGCGGGCTGTGCAAGGGCAGAGAAAGATAGAGATGAGGAGATGTGAAGAAGTCTGACAGAAGGGAAGAAGAAAGAAATGAGCCCTTGAGCAAGGCATTTACTCCAGAGGAGCTGTTTGGTGGTTGGTAATAGAATATGGTGGTTATATGTATATGGAGTGTGAGTATATGGCAGGGTGCTTCTGAAAGGGATTCACGTGTGAAAAAACAATACCGAATTTGCAGCCTACTTCACCTTCACAGCTGATTAGGCTGTCACTGTTTGGGGGTTTTTCCACCATGGTTCTATCACTCTAACAAAAATAACACAGTCAAACCTCTGTTGCATTAATAAAGCTGATTACAGGAGAAAAAAAAAACGTTAAACGTAGCTAAATTGCCCTTGTCAATGACATAAACTCGCAAATCAATCCAAATACACACACACACACAGATACACACCCATCCTCTATTATTCTAGCCTATTAGCACAACATCCCATTAAGTCACATCCAGAGTAATGACACACAAACAAACACATGCTGTATAAATAATCTAACACAAAATACATTTAGCTTCCCACAACTATTAAATTGTAGAATTCTGGCATATCAGAAAAAATGAAACATCTCATTTTTAGCAGCAAATAGTCGAAGTGAAGTTTGAATTTAATAACAAGAAAAAGGCTAAGTTCAAACATATACACTGTTGACACAATCATCAGTTTAGGCTTTTCTTCTGAAATTAATCTAGAGGGAAATGTTGCTTTTACTTTAACTGTAAAATATGGCATTGTGCTATTAAGGGAAAATCAAAATAGCTACTGAATCCAAATAATAAAAGCCAGATCTGGTTACAAAGTCAAGACAGACTAAACATAAAAAAAAATGTGGAAGTTTTCCAATGTATCTGTTACTTTGAAGCTCCTTCTCCCATTGGAGTGACTGGACATCCAATGTAGTAGCATACATTATTTTTAAACGAGATGTCAATATCCAGCCAGTGATGTCAGTCAATATGAAATGAAAAAATAATCAATTACATAAAACAATATTTAATAATGATGTTACATTTTCTTTCCCCATTTTTTGTAATGTTAGCTTTTACTGCCCAACACCTGCAAAGCACCGATAGATGTGCATGTGTCTTTTAAGCAAAAATATTTCTGTGGTCATACACTCACAATCACACACAATCTAAAACTCTAATCACTGAGTCAGAGGGGTTTATTTAAGTGTCCACCAACTTACCCAAATGCCATTGTCTCCCCTCAGCATACTGAAGAGCAGCTTCAGCTCCTTGACTGTGATGCTGTAACTGGCCATTACTCCCAGCATGTCCACCAGGAGGTCTGAGAAAACACAGGTAGAGGAATAAAGTGAGAATTTCAAAAGGTCCTCATACCGACTCTTCTCTGAAAAGACAAAGCTCTTAATGTTGTATGTCCAGGACTGAAAAGCTGAAAAGCTTTTCTTTATGTATTCTAACAGTGTCAGTGCTGGCTCTGGCTTCATATTTAGCATACAGATATTAAGAGTGGTGTCACTCTTCTCATCTAAAGAAAGCAAATAAGTGTATTTCCCAAAATGTCGAGCAATTGCTTTAAGTTCTCCACATTTTAAAGAGCCGCTAACAAAATTGTGAAAAGGCTCACTAAGGCTGTAAAAGAACTCTTGTTTAATGACTAGAATTGACAAAAACAAGGCTTCAAAAATATTTCCCCCTGAATATTCAAGCAGATAATTAAAAAGTCCATTGTGTTAAAAGACTTTTGTTTAGTCAAAATGACCTTCCTGCCTCATTGACTTTCGCTCCACACAGCCACAGCAGATCAGTGTGGATATGGCAGAGGTACAGCACAGCCATCTCAGAGGTAGGCAATCTGCTTACAGAGGCTCTTCTTTCCCAGTCGGCAGGCTAGATATGAATAGAGTCTTCCCACAATTTTTCATTAGCCAGAGCCCAGCGATAGGGAATAAAGCAGAAGGCTAGCTCACTGAGGTGCTTGGTATGAGAAGAAAACGCAATACACAATGTCCCAGATACAAAACCCCTAAGCTCTGATTTTGGTACGATCAATCCATGTAGGTCATTTTAAATAGTTTTTTAAGTGTTAGAATCATGGTTCAGAAAGGGAGTCTCTGAAAAATGGCATTCAATTGATTTAAGTGGCGTGTACACTGCTGTGGTAAGCAATGATAACTCATAGAAGTTATAAAGCACATTATCCTGCAGCGGTAGGTAGGACAGAGAGGACACTGGGGGGAGGGAAGGAAAGGACATGCACTCCGAGGCATCATTAAGGGGAAGTCAAGGTCAATATGATCATGTAAAGAGACGGCTGTGTATGTGCTGTTTTGCAATCAAGCCCTCCATACAAATCGCAGCACGCTCAGAAACATACTGAGGTCATTGCTCCGCTTCTGCTGCACCAGCGGGTTGTTGTTATGGATGTGTGACTGCGGGACAAACACACACGTACACATGAAATAGTTCTATTATGAAGACAGATTCAGAGGTCAGCGAAAGAAATCTTCAACTATTGGTTCTGAACATTATGAAAAAGTACATATGGATAAATGGTGCAAAGTAAACCATATACTGTCAGCTCACACAGAGCTCAATGTCAGAAAATGTTGTCTAATCTGAAAATGTCAACCACAAACTCACAAAAAGCAAAAGTTTCCTCCACCAAATCTTTAATAACCCTACACTGTAGAAACAGAGATGATTGTTTCTCCACCAGAGGCAGCTTCAGGGCACAAGAATTCAGTCTCAAGACATGTTTCAACATAGCATGTGGCTTTCACATACAACCCACTGCTGAATGCAGGAGCTCTCGTGTGTCATTCTTTCAACGACACTACCTGTGTGAAATCACTACCAAGTCCAATCATGTTGAGGATAAGTGGGAAACGCTAAATTAAATAACAAACCTCCGCAACACCAGTCTTTGTACTCACGTACCATCATACATTGATGATTAAAAAAAAAACAGTGTGAAGAAATGTCACACTGCTTACGTTAGTATAAAAGTGAGTCTTTCTTCTATACATTCAGATTTTTGCAATTGTGGCCCCCATAAATTGCAGTAAAACTCTGATTAAAGGTCTGTTTTTGAAAATACTATACAATATAATATTATTAGAGTAATTAGTTAACATTTTACTGAAAGTAAAGACACTGCTGGGTAGTAATGCCAGACATCATCATTTATCAAGTTTCAGGGGAATTGTCTTGCGATGATCATATTGTGTTATCCATTTGGTCATGTGTCCATTTAATGATTCCAAGCAAGTTTTAGTTTTACATGTGTGGAAAGGGGAAATAATAATAGTAATTTCACATGTGGTTGTGTACATATCTGGCAAATCCCAATACAATATATCAATACTGGAAAAGAACATATGACCCTCCTGTCTTTACGTATATCACTACACGTTACCTGCTATCATGTCGTCCACAGTGCTCATCTTGAGCAGCACCTGCTGGATGAGGCCAACCTCTGTGCTGGTCTGCAGATTGCGCACACTCTTGCGGAGGATGGCGGTGAACATGCTCCAGATCTCGGCCTGGCACGTCACTTCGCAGTGAGACAGCAACTCCACCATGCAGCCGATGCTCTCCGCCTCCTGGATGATGAAGTTCATCTCCAGGTCAAACTCGCCACCCACCAGCTGTAGGAGGGTGAGGGTGAGGGATATGGAGGTGGAGGAAGACAGGAAGGTGGCATGATTTGGGAGGCAGGAAAGGGCAGGGAACAAATGTTAAGGAAGGAGGATAGTGGATGGAAGTGTTAGGATGGAGGACAGGGAAAATGGGGGGGGAGGGTGATGAAGTAAGTGGGAGGAGAGAGACAACATCAGAGAATGATTTAGTGAAGCATTTAACCTTTTGTCTGTAGGTGAGGTAAGACTGGCTTCTGATGGATGCTGATTGTGGTTAGGAAAGCATTTCTTCTGCCGGAGGCCGCACATACTGCAACAAATAAATGTCCTTCATCTGTAGTACACACAAATAACGCACACACACACACACACACACACATCCCCTCCCTCTCTAATGTGAGGAGTGCAGCACTCTCCTCTGTGAACTACAATCACTCACAAAATACAGCAGGAAAAAATGGCCCCCTTTACTGCCACACATAACCATGCAAGCACGCACAGATGCACACACAGACACTGGTTAATACACATTTCAGTTCCCGTCCTCTCGGAAAGCATTAGTCAGAGGACACCATACTTTTAAAGTGCAAATGTTCTGTCTCTTAATGGCTGGTGCACTATAATTACTTGTGATAGTACAGCCATCATATCACTGTGCCTCATATGCGCACACACACACACACACACACACACACACACACACACTCGTGCACCACACAAACAAGCATACCCACGCAGTTCATCCTCAGCATACTACACTATCCAGGAAATGGTAGCCATGGCAACCAACAAGCTAAGAGAGCACAATTGAGGTTATCAAATCAGATGGAGCAGGAACATGCAATAGGTTATGAGAAGGTAGCAGATGTAGAATTACGAGCAGAAGCGAAGACAGCGGATAGGATAAACATGACTGTGTTTTGGTGGCTAGATGGTCATTGCACAGGCAGAGAGAAAATAATGGATAACTCAAGTACAGTCCGTATGTTTCGATGAAAAGGAGAGAGTAGTCTCCTGCTATCTGCATGCTGAAGAGAACGAGTGAACAACAAGTGGCGGTGCCGGTGAATGACAGCCTTAGGGTCAATTTGCATCCAGTCCAAAATTAAAACGGAATCTTCAGTGAATTCAAAGGGTTTGAAAAAAATAAACTACAAATAAACTATTCTAAGTATGGCTGGGAATAAATTCAATATGATTGCCTGTGAACTGTCAGGTAACTAGTATCTTAATGAGATGATCATGCTTGATCGTGAGCATGAGTCTTTACATTTTACGTTTTTGTACTGTAATTGACAAAAAAACACATTGCTCGCCTGAACTTCAACAGCTGAGCCATCGCCATGACAACCGAGCAAACTCCAACCGCTGATGAAGACCATAAAATATGGTTGAAAGGTCTAGAAAAAGCTAGTAATTACCTTGAGTTGAGAATATTCTGTCAAATCAAGGATTGTCCTTATTTGCTACATCCTGATACAGCATATAGATACATGATTAATGTCATTATATTAATTTAAAGTGAAACTTTTGAAATTAGAAATAACACATTTATAAGCATCCTTGCTAAATTCAATACACGGGGTGGGGGGTGGGGTCCCTGCTACAACCTCTCTTGGTTTGGTATAACCAGTAGCGAACTTTAGCTAACTAAATATCTAAGTACTATATGTTTAGTATTAACTAAATATCTGATTCAGTTCACTAAGTTTATGACCCTTTTCCAATTTTGCTACTGTTACATTAGGTTTTAACATTTTGCATTATGCCACAATTATCAAAAATTAATAAAATGCATTTCCATCCACAGATTTTTATGCACATTTTCAATTTGCGCATTAAAAGAATGGAGTGGAAACCAGAAAGATTGCAAAAAAATCTTACGCTTGGCCTAATATTCACATAACAATAGTAGATGGAATCGCACATTTTATTTTATTTTACTGATTTTCTGAACATTTTGTAAAAGATTCGTGCTACATTTTGATGGACTTCTAACTATGGTCTTTTTTTAAAGAAACTCCAGATATTAGGATTTAATTCAAATTAAATTGAACCCAACCTTGATGCATGCTGGAGCACCTTGCAAGAAAACATGATCGGGGGCAAAGTATGGTCTCCTTTATGATTAAGGGCTGGGCCTTGTAATCCATGGCTCCTTATTCACCTTAAGTTTCACTAATGTCCTCATGATTGATTTAGGGCTTTATTGTTAAAACAACTCCTATTCAAATGAACAATATCCATGTTTTTCTACCTACTTCACCCCCCAACCTCTGACAGACTAACTGGCTCATTTCTCACTCCTCTCTCTCTCAGTGAAGTGAATTGATCCAGTGCACTCTGCGAACGCAGTAGCACAGATTAGAGGACCCCTGAACAAGCCATGGAATAAAAGGAGGAAGAATTAATTCATCCCACATCGAATTTTCCCCTCTCCTCTGAGGTTCCCAATTATAGAGCTCGCTGGGGACCGCTGCGTCCTACAATATCTACATAACCTGCAAGTCTGAAGATGCTCGATATACCACGCAACAGAAGCTTAAGGGGAGACAGCGCAGAAAGTCTTTGTAGAAACTCGCTTTCAGATACAGAGCAACCTGAACACAGAAACCCGCATCCCCAGGGCATACCTACACATGTACAGCACGAGCATAATCTCTCCATGCACGCACTTCCCACCCGTGTACAGAACATCACAGCAGGATGAGAGGGGTGATGCAAACGATGGCAATAAATTGGGTCTCGTGACCAACAATACACCGAAAACGGAGGGTGACAGCGGGGCGAGAGCGCCCAGATAATAATTATTATCTGTGCTCAACCAGAGGCAACATCTGGAAATGCGGCTAAAACCTTGGTGACACTGCCAAGTGCCGCCTGGACCAAGAACATCAGGTGACACGAAGAGGGAAGGACAGTTAGGCAGAGAGTGCTGGAAAAAGGAAATATATGTTCTCCATTTCATGTGACTTCCATAAAAATGATAGATGCTTGAGCATGTCCACGCTCGCTATTTGCTTGAGTAGGGCTTTTAATTTGTGCATAAATAAACATGCTGACTAGACAGCAATAAGATTGATCATGAGCACCGTGAGCACCGTGAGCACACTTGAGCACACTTGAGCGCACTCGAGCGCCATCATTGTTGCCACCATGCACACGGACAAAAGATGACTAATTAGTTTGATGAGGGAACATGCTTCTTTTGCATAAACACTCGTAACCTTGGATTCCTTCCTTCACCCCACCCTGCGTGTCAGAAACCTACTGGGAAACGTTCTCACAAAGGGACGAGTAATCACATCAATGAGCACACACAGGAGGCCCTTAGTACCCCGACACGTACCCTGGTGGTTAAAAGACGCACACACATAAACAGGGACCCTCATTATGCCCCACGCATCAGGATAAAAGGGGCTTGGCAGTGCCACCCCCTCTGTCCTCTGAGACAATGTGAGCACTGACCTCACTGTCTTCTTGGCAACTCGTAGAGGACGTTTGTTTTGGCAGAATTATGGCAATGATTGCTCCCCAAGTGTACCGCACATGTTCCATTCAGAAAAACAAAACTAATTTAAAAAAAAAAAAACAGCAAACAAACCAGCGGGTGAGTCAAACAACCTGTTGGCAAGCAGTTGCTAAGGAAGTGACAACCTCTTTCCCACGATCGATGTTCCAGGGGGGTTTTCCTAAACATTGGACGCGTAAACACTCGAGGCTGGATTGTGCTTGTGCTGATGCATATGGATGTCTGCATATTATATTCCTACTGTATTTAGAAGACACACTGGAAATAAACAAAATGCATTCAAGACTGCACAATATTGAAATATAATATTCCTCTTGCATTATGACTGGAAAGAGAACTTAATTTCATACTTCAGAGCATTGGGTGTGATATTCTTAACCTTGAGACACTTTCAGTAACAGTCTGAAATGTAAGAATATCTCCCACTGAACTTAACACTGATGACTAATCGCCTCATATCGTGGAGTATTTATGGGCTTGACAATGTGCCTGTCTGCCAGACACCAATCTTTGTCACTTTTTCACTCTCTCAATGTGGCTGTTATAAAAGATCATTTCTAAAAATGCCACATTTCATGTAAAGTATCAGTTCGGTACTTGCACACTTAACCTCTTGTGTTACCTCCCTTTTCCCACATTTCTAATTCTGACCAGCTTTGCAGTGCTGCTCATTCAGGCCCTGAAGGAAGCTGGCCCTCAGCTTGGCATCACTCTGGCTGTGTCAGGGAGGTGGGAGTTTGAGGAGGTTGGGGGGTCAGTGCCAGGACCGTCTTCACACCACAAAAGAGCTTATATGAGCAGCCACCTCGACCAGCCAAAAGCAGCTCTCATAAGAGGTTGGCAAAACAAACACTCCCTCTGTCCATCTGACCCTTTCTCAGCAGCCACACTGCTCAGAACCAGTCCTGACTTGCTCCAAAGGCAATTGGATCCACCCTAACCTTCACTCGTAAGAGGTTTTTCAGCACTATAGCAACATCACAATACTTATGCATTTGCTTCTACGAGAGGACAGTGATTATTTGTAAGACCACTTACTTTCAGCACTCAGCTCCCTGGGGTCGGATCATGCAAAAATATAACCATCCAGGCTATAACATTTTACAAATACTCTTCTAATAATGTGTTTACCAGGTAACATGTCAAGTGGTTACATAAACATTTTTAACCTTAGAAGGAAAGGAACAGCACAGCTGTTACTAATGCCATAAAGTTTCCCAGTAAGCCATGACAGTGTGACAGTGAGCCAGCATGCACAACAGCAGGACCCTGAAACTGAAGCAGCTAAATGGAATTCAGCCATCATTCATTTTATTATTAACACCTGCGCTTTTCCTACTGTGACACATTAAAAGGCCCATTTCTCACACAGAAACACGAGTTATTTCTTGCATGACAAACAATTTTGACATCAAAAATACCGTAAGTACTTAACCAAAGAGTTTTATAATTGCTTCTCGACAATTTCTAACCTCCCTGATTTCAAAATGACCCAGCTTTTTATCTATGATTTCTTTTGTTTTGCTTCTATTGCCTTATATTTGTACTGCTGCTTTAAATCTCATTAGTTTTAGGTTTCAAACACAACTTCCTCAGCTGTATTCTGGAAAGTGCTAAATGTATTTAAATTATTATTTAACTCAAAACGATCTCTCACAGACCCACCAATAGCCCATTATGTATTGCTGTGATGGCACATCAAACAAGCCATTACGCCGGCTGATTACCCCGACTGACTGTTGAATATTGGATGACTCTCAAGGCCAAAGCTGGCAAAAGAGGCACCTGTTGCTCATTATGGCTGTCAGAGATGACAGGTCAGAGAGGCGAGTGGACGGTCAATAGCCACCTCCTCTGTCTCTGCACATTCAATTGAGCCTTTGGAGCTGGCATCATCAATATGCAACTTCAAAGCCCCTGGAAGTGCGCTGGAGAGGTGCAGGCTTGTGTACGTGTTTGTTTGGTGTGTGTGTGTGTGTGTGTGTGTGTGTGTGTGTGTGTGGCTCATTACTCATTTGTGTCCCCTGAGTGAGCCGCGGCCATTCAGTCCCTTTGTGCGCTGAGCGAGTGAGGAGACGAGAGGCCCATCTAGACATGAGATCACAGATTATACACTTAACGCTTCGCCAAGAGGGCTCAACGGAGCGCAGGAGAGCAAAATTGAAGGAGAGTGAGGAAAAAAGAGGGACCGAGAGAGGGAGAAAAACAAACAAAGAGAATGAACGGTGTGAACCGCAAAGGGGCAGGAGGGTGCAGATTGGACAGGAGAGGAAGCAGTGACGAGAAAGTGTGTGTGTGTGTGTGTGTGTGTGTGTGTGTGTGTGTGTGTGTGTGTGTATGTGTATGTATGTATGGTGTGTGTGTGTGTATGTATGTATGTATGTATGGTGTGTGTGTGTGTGAGGT
>JAVQJF010075806.1:0-27096 GCA_036023855.1 Gadopsis marmoratus
GGTTTATTATAATATATATTAATGTGCCTTGCTTTTGGTAGAAAGGGAGTTTCTGTCTGTTAGGTCGTGAGTAATTCAAGTATAAATGTTGACATTGATTGCAGACATGTCTACACACATTTTTACTGTTCTGCCCTCCTCTGTTTATGACAAAATGTTAGAAAATTCTCTCATTATAATCCAATACATCTCAATAATGAAGATATCTCTAAAATATTGTCACTGTCAACAAAAACTGAATTTTATAAGCTTTGCTGTGGTAGGATTTATAACTGAACTGTTATATTGGACTGGTTTAGATTGTATTGGTGTAACTAATAAACCGGAAAGGTGGTGGAAATAACAGCACTTTTGGAATTTCATCATGTACATTACAGTCTTTTTTTTTTTAAATAATTTCTTCCAGCGCAGAGCATATCCATGCACTTTGACAACATGCAAAACTCTGTGGATTCTCAAATTTCTTCATGACTTTTTTCTTTTTTTTCCATCTTCTTGATATTTACAGGAATCCAGGGAGGAACTGAATGCATCACAAACAGACCTACATGCTGCTGCATCTTCACCAGTGGATGAAAGTGTAGGTGTTTTTCTCCTATTAAGCACCAGGTAGATGTGGGTTAGGCATGGCAGTTATGTAAGAACTGTACACCTCATAATGTCACCTTAAGGCATCTCCATTAAGGCTGCAGCAAATGTACATTTTTAAGACCCCCACCAATGAATGAATGAAGTGAAACATAGTGAGAGCAATGCAATAGTCTCCTAATCAGTGATGAGATGTGACAAAGTACAAGTTACCTGGATGTAACTCCAGTTCTATAAATGTGTCATAGCCCAACATTGCTCCATTTTACAAAGTGAATGAAATTATGTTAACAGTTACTTTGGTGAATGCATTTAAAGCACAATACAATGTGATCACATACAATGTGTCCATCTAACATTGTGGTGGTGTGACTGGGTGATCAGGCACTGAAGTATAAATCAAAAGCTACGACTGAAATGACTTGTTCATAATTCCAGGTTGAGGATTCAGCAGGAGCCTCCAGTTCTGCAGAATCCTGCAGCGATGACGAGTACGTACCTGACGGCGAACCAAGTAGTGATGACGGTTCCACGAGCAACAGCGATAAGCAGGAGTGTCGGAATTTCAAGAACAATCCAGATCCAGACTTTGAGCAGCAACCTGCTGATGCTTCATGCGCCCAGCAGGGGGACGAGGATTATTGCAGCTCTGTTGATTTTACCTCTGATGAAGAGCCTGAAGGCACTTCCCACACCAGCAAAAACTTTTGTTACGTTTGCGGAAAAGCTCAATCTAAAATCTCTCGTCACCTTTTCACCCATAGGAAAGAAGAGGCTGATATAGCTCAAGTGTTTGCACTCCCCCTGTACAACAAGGAACGAAGTAGGCTACTGGAAAAGTTACGAAACAGAGGGAATTACAAACATAATGAAAAGGTTTTGACGACTCGCCATGGAGAACTGAAAGTGAGAAGAAGAAGACCAAACATGTCCACCGCTGCTAAAACATATGCACTCTGTCTATATTGTAAAGGCATGTATACTCGGAAGGATATGTGGCGACATGTGCAAAGGTGTTGTGCAAAGGAATCCTCAAAGCAGTCAACCCATGGCAAGAGTAAAGTCCTAACTTTGGTTGTTGCTGCAGAGTCAATGGAACCCAAAGGAATCTCATTGGATGCGAGGAAGGTATTGAAAAAAATGAAGAAAGATGAGATTGCATCTGTAGTTTGGAGTGATCCCCATATACAGCTGCTGGCACAGTGTTTGTGCTACACGAATGAAAGTAAAACCAAAAAACATGAATACATCACACACAGGCTGAGGCTAATGGGAAGACTGCTGCTAACATTAAAGAAAAAGTTGATCGATAGCATCGAAGATGCAATCAAACCCCAAAACTTCAGCAAAGTCGTTGAAGCAGTCAGAGAGCTTTCTGGTTTCAATGAAGAGATGAAGTCCTGTCACAGTCCAAGTCTTATGATGAAATTGGGAAATTTGCTTAAGAAAATTGGTGACATTAACTTCGCCAGAGCTTTGAAAGGGGATGCTGATAAACGGACGATGGATGAAGCGGAGACATTTATGAAGTTGTGTGCAAAAGAATGGAGCTATGTCCCCCCATCAAAATCAGGAGTAAACTCGCCAACCATACCGTTCATACACGATGTGCAGCTTTTATACCAGTGCATGGAGAAGACGGCGGCTTCTGCAGCTGAAAGTCTGACGATGTACGGAAGCCCTCAGGTCTACAACGCACTTCTCCGAGTGACGGCTGCGCAAGTGTCCGTCTTAAACAAAAACGTAGTCGAAGCTTCAAAAGTGACGCTCAAGTCATTCAAGGACAGGGAGGAGACTGAGCTTCACGAAGGCGATGCGGCGTGTCAGTCACAGCTTGAGCAGATTCTGTCCAAGCACTCTGTGAAGATCAATGTCAGGAACAACCGGGGCAAAAAGGTTAACCTGACGCTGACCCCTAAACTGCTCACTGCAATAACGCTGCTTGTGAGCAAGAGAGACGCATGTGGAGTACATAAAAATAATCCCTTCTTATTCGCACGACCTGTTGCCATCTGTATGAGCTTCTGCCACGGACACCAGTGCCTCAGCACTTTTGTAGCTCGGTGTGGTGCAAAGAACACGGTGAACCTCAAGTCTGTGTTTTTTCATAAGCACATCGCAAGAGTCTTCCAGATTCTCAGCCTCACGAACGACGAGCTCGACCAGCTAGCCAAACTGTTGGGCCGTGACATTCGGGCCGACAGAGAGTATTACCAGATGCCAGAGGCAGTTGTCGACATTGCAAAGATCTCAGAGCTACTATCGGCAATGCAAAATGGATCTCTTGAAAGATTTGAAGGAAAGTCTCTCGAGGAAATTGAGATTGCAGGTATGTGTCCAGTCCAGTTACACTGAGTGTTGCTCACAAAATGCGTTGTGTTCATCCTTCAAGTCTAACAAACATGTTGACTGCATTTCCTTCAGAGCCAACTTTATTGTTTTTTTCCTACATTTTGAAACCGGCGTTGTTTACGTCCATGTCAACTAGCTGGCAGTCTTCTTCTTCTTTGCCTCCTGCTGGCAGATCGCTGAGTTTAATGTCTTATTGCTTCCTGTCTGTCAGTGGAATAGTGTGAAACCATCGGCAGGACTGTGTATCGCATCACACACATACACCTTTTTAAAGAGTGTCTAACCTGCCAAACAACAGTAATTATTAAAGTTTTTGTTTTAAAGAAATCAATGCCATTGTGATATCAAGATCATTGTATACTGATGAAGGCCATTTCACCAGTCCTGTTTGTACTGCAAATTTATTTATGGTAAAACACTTTGAACTGCATTTCCTGTATGAATGGTGCTATATAAATAAAGTTTTTTATTATTATTATTTTATTATTATTATTATCATCTTTCTTTCCCTTGAAGATGAACTGGAGCCAGATGTGGAGCAGGACGACCCCGAAAACAGTGATGTAGAGGAGGACAATGACGAATCGGAATGCTCTTTTCAGCTTGCCAATGGTATATAATAGACACGTCTCCTACTACCCATTGATCTGTATTACACATTGTTCCAGAGTAGTTCTCGGACATTTTGAAGCTTGAAGCATTGAAGCTGGTAAATACACATTACTACATTTCCTTTCACTGGCACAAGATTACCCTCCAATAAATCTGAAAACATTATATGAAATCTTACAAAAGTGATATCAAAATTTGCAGTGCTACAACAAGGCAGTTGTCAATGAAGTGGAAGATAACGATGCTTGAGATACGTTCTTGATTACGTTGCAAGAAGGTCAAACTGGTTAATATATTTGTTTAAACAATAGAAATAACGGCTGGTTTGCCTCTCGCACCGTCTCTAAACGTCTGTCCATCCTTGTCTTTTTTTGTGCTTTACATTCATGATGATAAATATTACATGAAAAATATGTAGCTACAAGTTCAGTCTTACTTAAAGAATTATCAGTGACTGTGATGCTGCCTGACAACTGTTGTTTGTTTTGCTACTATTGATATATATGACCATAAACTTTCCACAATTGACAGTTCTGAAACTAACTCCCTTACTGTCCCAAATTTAATCTTTTTTAGTAAATGCCTTACTCTTACTGTTACCATATGACATTATTCTTTCTCTTTTCAGATGCAAAAAACGGGACGGACACTGCTCAGGACAAGGCCACCACATCCAAAGGTAACGCAAAGGCATCATTGGCAGTACTACTGTAAGCATGAGACGTCCTCACCACACAAAAGATGGATTGCTGATTGTTTTGGCTGGTGAATTTGAACGTTTATCAGTGGGGTGTCAGTAGGCCAATCTGCTCCAAATGTTTTTTTTTTTTGGTTAAATATGTATCTAAACAAGGTATTTTGATGCTAGTAAGTCATTGGCTTGTGACTTGGTCAGATTTGATTTTATTGACTCAATCTATTTAATCTATTGTGTCTATGGATTTAAAAGAAACCCAAAATAACCAAATGGAGAGTACATTTTAGACTTCTCCAGCTGAATGGAAATCTAGTGACTTTAAAAAAAAAAACAATCAAAACAAAATATTCTCACATAGCTGCACCTCTGTCTCCTCTAGGTCTTTCCTCCTTTTCTGCAACTAAAAAAACCAGCAGAGTTTCTTCCTCGAGGATGCGTGGTCGAGGCAGGAGCAGGAGGCAGGAGAGCGAAAGTGTGGCATCTGAGCTGAATGATGACAAATACGATGAGGTGAACACAGAGAAGGATGAGCGGTCAGACGAAATGCCTGTGAGCTGTGCTGTCGACACACCTGAGGAAACGCGGTCTCGTAGCAATGAGGACGCAACAGACATCTGTTTTAGTGATGACAGTGAGGACATGAATGTGGACTTTGACATGGACAGCGATGACGATGTCGGAAATCGGGACAAAGCTGCAAACGGTGACACAAACTGCTCAGCAGCAATGCCTTTGAGACCAAATGTAAAAGATGTGGCAAAGCAGGACCACGACAACAGTAATGATAAGAGGAACGGCCGCTCACCCAACAAGCACAACGCTGCTGCAGACCCTGAAGAGACCATGGACCTCGATGTGGAGAAAGAAGACCAACAGAAAAGAGGGGGTCAAAGTAATGGGATGGATGTGGACAGCAGAAAGCCCTCTGCCATCTTAAATGCAGGTACAGTTAATCTGGTGGCTCTAGAGGGGAAGTCAAGGGATCGACAGAGAAATTTAGACTTTAGAAAATTTAGAATCTTCTGGGAACCATGAACATTTGTACAAACGTCTGTGCAAATCCATCTAGTGGATGTCAAACAATTTCAGTCAATAACTTTAAACTTGCTAGTGGCGATAGAGGAAAAAGGTCACCAAAGCCTTTAGAATTTATCCTCTGAGGATCATGAACATCTGTATAACATTTCATGGCAATCCGTCCCAATAGTGTAGCATCTGAACTATATAACTAAAACATGATTTTACACACATTTTTACACCCATATTTGATTTTTATTATTTATAGAAAAGAAGAACAAACTATTTGCTGCACTGACTGGAATGAAAGAAGTGAAGATATTAATCCCAAAACTGGATATTGTGAGTATCAAATTTCTTGCCATTTTCTCTAAAAATTTAAAAACTGCTTCAAAGTATGAATGTACGTGCACACTTCTGTTAACAGCATCGCTCTTCTGCTGTATAATGGCCGATGTGACCGTGCTCATATTTAGCTGTAGAGTTTTGATTACTCACAGCTGGAAATGATAAATGACAACAATTTTAAAAAGTCAATACTCGATACTTAAGTGGCTATTTTGTTTTTTTTGTCCTAGGAGAAGTTGCAGGCTTCTGGCCGTGTTTCCCAGTTATCATCTGTGTATAAAGATCAGCCCAACCAAGATGACGACTACAACCCGTGTCCAACATCCTCCACTGCCACAGACATCAAAGACAAGCCTAGCTGTGCAAAGACTGTTCATCAGGTGAACATAGCATTTATAAGAGTATTTAGTGATTATGATTTGAAAAAATGTAGTAACCTTGATCACCACTACGTCATTTTTATTCTAAAATATTCTGATATGCCGTCTAAAATTTGGAAGAATAAGCAAACTTTCTCTGAAGCTTCATTCAGAGCTGGTATGAGCAGGTCAAATGTCAGGTTATTTCCTCTGTACAGTGCAGACGATAGGATATAACTTTAAACAAAAAAAAAGGATCCATAAAGACGTTCTTATGTCCTGGTGTTGGTTTAGTTCATTTGTATTTGTGTATATAAAAGTTACCCCCCAAAAAATAAAATAATATAAAAAAGATCAATGAAATAATCCATGTTCTTTATCTACTCTTCTGCATATCAGGCACTACAGATGACCTGCTCCCACTGCAAGAAGAGCATGATGAAGGGCCAAACGGCTTACCAGAAGAAGGGATACAAGGACGTCTTCTGCTCCAAAATCTGCCTATTCAAATTGTTTCCCGTCAACAAACCAGTCACAAAGACCTGCCATTACTGTCTCAAGTGAGTCAAGTGAGCTAATCAAAATCAAACAGCAGTGCCGTGTTCACAGAGCCCTCTTGAAGTGAGAATAATTACACTAGAAATAGTTGGCAGTATTTTTACCATCAGGTATACAGCGCTAGTTCAAAGTAGCACCTAGCTATTCGGGCAAGCCTCTCAGACTCTTCATTATCCTGATTATCTCGTCAAACCCTTCTGTGTAAGCACGATTTTTTGGCGTTAAAGGCTGATATTGTAACAAACTGTTTAACCATCTCCCCTCCTTGTCTGTCAGGGTGATATCGCAGCCCCTGGACCTCATCATGGCTGCAGTGGACATTAAGGGAACTATGAAGGACTTCTGCAGTATCACCTGCCTGACCTCTTTTAAGTCCAGCACTGTGTCCACCCAAACTCCGCCGTCAATCTGCAGCATGTGCAGTAAATCTTGCACTGTGAGCAGAAACATTTTTCAAAACTGTTATTTTTTACTATAAACTCTTTGTCATGCTCACTGCACCTTTATCATTATCCTCCGCAGACCACATGTGAGTTGACCCTGAATGAGGCCGTCCACAAGTTTTGCAGCGACTCCTGCTTGGAAGTTTTCCGCAGGGACAACGTGGCCGACTGTGAGCTCTGCAGCTCCCCCTGCCGCAAACCGCTCCTGCTGAAGCTGGAAGAGGAGACGAAAACCATCTGCAGTGAAGAATGTCTGGCCAAGTTCAAAGAGGTGCAGAAAAACATTATGGTCACTGAAATTGGCAAAGACAGAAAACGCAACAGCTGGGATATAATGATACATCCACCACTTGCACTAAAACACTGTATATACAAAGTACAGGTCCAAAATCATCATCATAGTGTCCAAGCCTACAGCAAAAGAGACTGTCACATAAATACTTTGTACAAAATATTTCATACATATTTAGTTTTTGAGATGCGATAAATGGTCACTATTATTAGAGCTGTGTCAAAATAAACCACACTGATAATGAATGAACATGTCGTCCAGTGCTGCAGTGTGGTTTGTGTTTTTATGGACGTCTGTGGCGCAGAGGAATAAGCTATATAAAGCTTTGGCTTGGCAAGCATTGCTTTTTAATAGGATAAATCCATGGCTGATTTCGGTCATTTTAATAGGATTTGTTGACAATAGCAAACTTATATAGCCTCGTCCTTATTACATGCAAGGTTAAAAAAAAACTTTAGGGAAGCAACTGACAAACATTTTTGTGCACATTTATCTGCCAGTTCTTTTTTATTTATATATTTTTAATTACTATAAAACTATACCATTTTGAAATGTTGTTTTATTGTAACAGTCCAACACCCCCTCCCAAATAAAATGTACAGTGATAGAAAATCAAGGAAAGCAGCAAAAAACCAGACAGTATTCCTCATTTTTAGCCGATAGCCGACTGAAATGATTATTAGATCAACAAAATTGTTGACAATTAACGTTTTGTTATTCTGTGATCAACTAAACACTCAAAAATAGCATGAAACACACGTACAGAATTATTAACACTGTATAGTGTTGGGCATTAATCTGCTACAGTACCACAGCCGCCGGGCTTCTGTGAATGCTTTCCAACAGGTGCTGGAACCTGGCTGAAGAGATAAACTCCAAATCCATCACAAGAGCATTAGCGAGGTCTGGCACTGATGTCGGGTGATGAGACCTGCATCGCAGTCTGCATTCCTGTTCATCCCAAAGGTGCTGGTTGTCAGGGCTCTGTTCAGGCCAGCCAGGTTCTTGCACACCAAACTGGAAAAGTCATTGCCATGTTGAAGGAGGAAAACACCTTCCTCAAACTGTTGCCAAAAAAACCCCACTCTTGTCTGCTGTCATTAAGATTTCCCCTTTTTGGCACTAAGGAGCCCAAAGCAAGGTGCTGAGACGCGTGCTCACTGATTCACCGAATTAAATCCCCTTTCTTCACTATCCCTGACATTCTGCTTTCTTTTTCTGTTCTGCAGAAAAGCGAGACATGCCAAAAATGCACCATGTGCCACACTCCTCGACTGATGTCACACATGCTTCATTGCAAAAGCGACGAGGGCACGGTGGCGCTCTTCTGCACTCACACCTGTGTGATGTCATACAGACTACAGCCCGCAATCGTATACAAGCTTCACAGTACGGGAGAATACGTTTGTCAAGATAGCAGTTTTTCTATTTTTTTCTTGATCACGTGTTTCTAATTTCTCCCTTCTGCCTTCAGCTCAGTTGAAGAAGAGGAACAGAGGCAGGCCATTGAATAAAAAATTGAGTACTGTGAGTATATTCCATACAAAAAGTAATTTCATGGAGTGACGGTAATCTGCTACACAGGAGAGCTACATAAATCAGACACAGTGTTTGTGTACATGTTGCCTTTATTATGTTTAGAATGAAGATTACTTACTTGACTGAGGCATACGGAAAGCAGAAAGAGGCAACAGTTTGTGTGATTCGATCCTAGCTTAGCAGGGTTACATACCATAACTGTGCATCATCCCACAGGAGGATGCAAAGACCAGCACAGACTCCACTGTAAACCAAAATGATGCGCCTGCTGCTGAATCGGACGCCATACCAACAATCATCATTGCAGACTCGTGCATTGTCTGTTCCCAGTGTGGAAAGCAACTGCCGAGAGGAGAGACACCTTACCAGCCGAAGAATTCACTGGAGGTCTTTTGCTCGGCCTCTTGCCTCTCTGAAAGGCATCCCTCCAACAATGTCGTCACCAAAAGCTGCTACAACTGCTTTCAGTAAGTCCTTCATACTTTTCTATGTTTGCATGTCACCTCTCCTTCGCTTCGTAGGATCATTTGTTTTAGTTTATTGGTTTGTTTGTGCATTTGTAAGAGTCATCAAATGTGACTCGATCCAAAATGTGGACAATTACATGCCAATTATTTAGCAATAATTTAGTTTAAGTAACTTTGACTGACGATTAATCGTTTGACAACACATGTGAAGATGTGCCTTTGTCTTTTGTGATCATGAACTGAAAATCTTTAGGTGTTGATTGGACAAAACAAGCCATTTTATTTTAAATTTTTTGTTGGAAAATAAATCTACTTGTTTGCTTTGTTACGTGATTTTAGAAAAGCGCTCTATAAATAAATATTATTATTTTTGGCCTTTTTTTGCTATTTTCTGCAATTTTATTGAACAAATGATTAGTTGAGGAAATGGCAGCGAGCTTGACAGAGAATAAAAAAATAAGCTCTAAAATGTTGTAACATTTAGTAACGTGCAGGTCAAGTAGCACAAACAGCATCTTAAATTCAGGAGACGAAGGTACTGCAGCCAAAGATCTTCATCCATTCTTTGAAAAACAAGACCTCTATGTCATAACAAAGATCTCAGTGGAAAACTGACAAATTGTCCTTACGGTGAATCTCATCTTGCTTTTTATCCATCAGGGTGATTTTGCGGCCTCACAACATCATCCTGGCTCCGGTGGATGATTCAGGAACTATGAAGGAGTTGTGCAGTGCCACTTGCCTCGCGTCTGTCAACTCCAAGAAGAACACGGCTGCCCCAAAACCCCCACCTCCAGCAGGACCCCGGTCAGAGTGCAGGATGTGCACCAAGTTCTGCTTTGTAAGGAAAACCTAAACTGACTCTTAGCTTTTGTTTGACTTTTATTGTTAGTTACATCATTTCCCAATGCTTTTCACATATTACAATGGGGATTGTGCAGCTGTATGTTGCTGTGATATTATATTTAAGTTTGGCTAAAAGGGCTGTTCTATATTTTCGTCATTGTCAACAAATCCCGTGAGAAGACAAAAGCCAACAATGCTTTGGTCCGTCTGTCAACACTTTCTGACTTCCTGTCCCTGTCTGTGGCACTCGGCTCAGAGCAAATATGCTAGTTAGTTTTTCTTAAAATTATTATAAAAGGCTCAGTTATTTCCTAAAGCAGCTAGGCACAGATAGCTATTGTTGTCGTCTAAAGGATGGATGATTTTTCCTCCAGCGTCTCCTCGGTATCTGTAAAGGTCTAATCTTTGTCCTTTCACAAGAGAAGTTCTGAAGTTCAGTTTTGCACAGACTTGGAGCTGCGTCCAAAGTGTATATAGAATGGAGGGCCCATTCTCCACATTCTAGTACTATTCATTTTCTATTTATGTGACGGTTGTGGTGTGAATTATCTTCAGCTGCATCAACATATTGCCTATATTTCTTTGATTTGTATTGTTGATCTGTAAGTATGCTTTCCGATCATCAGGAGATGTGTCCATGGTCAGGTCTCTTGTCTGAGTTGTTGGTAGTTGTTTTGACAACAATGGAGGTCGACAACACAGACGAATGAGCGATATCAACATGTCCGTCTTAGTAGGATCAGTTCTTTTCATGGGGATTTTTTGAAAATACGACTATCACTCACCGTATCCCTTAAATATCACAATTACCGTATTTTCCGGACTATAAGGCGCACTTAAAAGCCTGTGCGCCTTATAATCCCGAGCGCTTTATATATGGATTAATTCTGGTTGTGCTTACTGACCTCGAAGCAATTTTGTGTGGTACACGGCGCTCTGTCAAAATGTTTTAGTACGACTTTGGTAAACTACAAAGCTGCACCGCTTGCAGCATTATGGCTACCGTAGTCAGGAGCGTCGCGGAGTAATACATACTGTGCTTCACCATAATATTATAGCGTGTGTGTGTATAAGGACCCCAAAATGGCACCTGTCAAGAGACACGCTTACGACGCGGACTTCAAACTCAAGGCTCTCAGTCACGCAGTATTACACGGGAATAGAGCCGCTGCGAGATAATTCAACATTAATGAATCAATGGTACGGAAGTGGAGGAAGCAAGAAGATGACCTGCGCCAAGCAAAGAAGACCACACAGAGTTTCCGAGGGAACAAAGCGAGATGGCCACAGTTGGAGGACAAAATTAAACAGTGGGTTATTGAACAGAGAGCAGCAGGTAGAAGCGTCTCCACAGTCTCTATTTGACAGAAGGCAACAGCGTTGGCGCGGGACATGAATATCAGTGACTTTCGAGGCGTTCCTTCTTGGTGCTTTCGTTTTATGAAAAGACGCAGTCTCTCCATCCGCACACGAACTACCGTCTCGCAGCAACTGCCAAGAGACGACGAAGAAAACATGGCCACTTTACGCGCGTACTGCAAAAACAAGATCGCCGAAAAGACGATCCGGCCAGAGCACATCGCCAACATGGAAGAGGTTCCCCTCACCTTTGATATCCCCGCGAACCGCACCGCGGAGACAACGGGGCCCAGGACGGTGTCTGTACGCACCACAGGGAACGAGACGTCGTCCGTCACTGTAGTTCTCGCTCATTAACGTTTGAACAATGTTGCGAGTTATTGTGAGCACGTTTAATAAAGTTTGACTGACTGACTTATCTGACTGTTTTGTGTCGCTTAACGCGCCTTATAGTCCGGTGCGCGTTATATATGAAAAAAGACCAGTCACTGACAGTGCGCTTTATAATCCAGTGCGCCCCATAGTGCGGAAAATATGTAACTACAAATATGATTATTCATTTTTTTCCCTCTATTTACAATAATTACCCTGCAGTAACATACACATGCTCCTCTGTCATCCGCAGTGCAAATTCAAGGTGACCCTGGATGGCGTGATGCACAGACTCTGCAGCGACGCCTGCTTCATCAGCTACCACAACATCAACAACTTGCCCGTGTTTGTCTGTGACGTCTGCACCTCCGTCTGCTCTGACAAACGGCTCGCGCTGGCGACCGAGGGCCGCAGTACAACCATCTGCAGTGAAGGATGTCTGGTCAAGTTCAAAGAGGTGCAGAAATTAAACCTCGCGGTCACTTCGTTTGACCAGGATACATGTTACTGAGATATAAGTACACAGTCAACATCCAAGCAGTGTGTCTGTCAAATATCAAACTTTATTTCCTTACGCTTTGCACTGTTTTAATTATTTTGCAATTGTGGTTCGGCTGTGTTATTGGATAACTTTGCAGAAAACTGAGACGCCCCAGCTGTGCCCCATGTGCCAGACGTCCCATCAGATGTCAGACATGGTTGAAAATAAAAACGACGAGGGCAGCTTGGACTTCTTCTGTAGCAACAGATGCATGATGGTGCACAAGGCTCAGTCTCTCACTGTTTCAGGTACCGCAGTCGTTTAACAACAGATTAAACTGCGTCTCTTCCCTTCCCTCCCACTTTCACTCTCTCCGGTGTCTTTAAATGCTTTGCTCAGGTACTTTTATACTGAATTATAGAATCATTCATGAGCTTTGACAACAGTGTCAAACGTTACAAAAAGAGCAAGTCACGCTTGGCTGCTTACTTTGCTCGGAAATCTTTCTTTTCCTCATGTTTTTATCTCTTCATTGAGTTAGAACTCATCTGTTATGCATACAGTGCTCATCCCATAGATACGGCATGTGTTTCTTGTGTCTCCAGCAATGGAAAATCCCTCTGTGAGCCTTAATTCATGACTTTTTGACTCATTGCTAACATGTCTCTATAGGCAGGAACAGCCCATCACCTGAAGAGAATGACATTAAAGAAGTGAAGCCAACGCTACGAAATATGGACTCTGTGAGTGTTCTGAGTAATAATTATAATACACGGTTTCAAACCGCATTTCTGATTTAAGTAGCCACAGCATGAATATGGTTTCAATGGCAGTATAGCAATAAGACCGATTTTGTATCTGAGAAGTAATGACACTAAAAAGTTGCACTACAGCAAAGCATTTCTTCTCTAGGTGGGTCACAGTGTGTATGTGTCAGATCGTAGATTTGCCAAATTACACACCAATTAGAATCATCACAATTCTCCACACAGACTTCTCTGTTGTAAATGTTATGCAGCTGATCTGTCTCTGTCTTCACTCCTCATCAAGATAAAAGAAGAGCCCATTGATGATGGGTACAACCAGAATCTCCCGTCCTCCATTTCCACAGAAGACATCAAGGACGAACCTAATGCTGCAAAGGTAGGACACGTGACACAGTTCACTTACAGACTAAAATCACTTGATGAGTAGGAGTTGTTTTTCCACTGAACAATACACCATATTTTAGAAGCAGACTGTACGTTTCGTATGAAACATAATTTTAAAATATTCAAAGTGACTGCAGATGTCAGAAAAATGTAGTGGGTCCAAACGGTACAACATATACATGTGAAATGTATTGTAAATTGACCGTAACGTAACATGCGAATACTCAAGTAAAGTACAAGTACCTTAGTTTTACAGTACAATACTTCTACAATACATATTCATCTGTCACTATTAAATCAATTGTTTGTATGTATATGAGTAGTATTGTAGATGACGTTGTCGTCACAGTCCCCTGACAACCACACCATCTCTGTGCGTCATCTTACCGTTCTGTTTTTGACAGGAGGATTTGAAGATTGGTTCGGTCTTCTCCTTGAAGGGAGAGTCCACTTCTACGGCGCCCAATCTCACCCACGTGGATTTGCCTGCGTCTTGCTCCAACTGCAAACAGGTCCTGATGGACGGAGAGACTGTTTACCAGAGGAAGGGCCACGCAGATATCTTCTGCTCTACTTCCTGCCTTTTGACATTTTACCAAATAAAACAAGTGAAGAAGACCTGCCACTTCTGCCTTCAGTGAGTCACACAGCAGCGATCAATGCTCTTTGTCTCACCAGTTCTCATCTCTCAGTTGTTTCTACACATTTCTGGTGTCAAAAGATTAAGACTTTGAACTGATGTCAACCTTGCTGTATCGCTCAGGACAATAGCACAGCATCAGGACGTCCTCCAGGCCCCGGTGGATGCTGATGAGACAATGAAGGGTTTCTGCAGCCAGACCTGCCTGTCCTGCTTCAACTACAAGAGGATCATGTCCACCAAAATACCCATCGTGACAGTCGCGTCACACTCACAATGCAGCATGTGCAGCAGATATTGCATTGTAAGAGACAAGGGAACAGATTCCAAATGATCAATTTATATTTTATGTTTCTCCATTGTACTAATGGAGAACATTGCCTGCAATAAGAGTGACATAAACTAACTATTGACTGTCTGGTTTTGGCCACCTTCTGATTATTGTAAACAAATTTTTTCCTCAGTAGGTCACTTTGTTGAGCAAAGTTTTAGTTATAAATATTACACACAAAACTAAAAATAACTAGCTGCCTTTGGTTTTCCAGGTTTGTATGAAATAGAGTATGAATTGTCGTTGACACGCCGTCCCTCGTTTATCCTCCTGCAGAGCAAACATGAGATCATACAGCAGGACGTCATCCACAAGGTCTGCAGTGATCCGTGTTTTCTCCGCTTCTGCAACATGAACAACCTGACAGTCTGCGAGAACTGTCGCTCCAACTGCAGCACACCTGTCGTCCTCAAGATGGAAGATGGCAGCAAAAGACTCTGCAGCGCAGAGTGCCTGGCCCAATTCAAACAGGTAACACAATCTTAAAACATCTGTCAAATGTCAACGAATATTTAAAGAAAAATATCTGTTATTTTGGACCTTCTTCTAAAACTGCAGAACTACTTTTTAGTAGTTTTGTTTATTTTTATGTGAATGAAATGGGATTACTTAAGTAAAAGGCATTGATAAAGCAGTTAAATAAAATAAAAACAAAAGTGTTATGAAAGGTCCATAATACCACATAATGTCCATAATAACATCCACTATGTTTCATAACTTTATTACTTAATGTGCTAACTGACTAACACTTTTTATAATCTATGAATAAATGATCAATTTTCATGCTCTGCTTGGAGTGTGATCTCCTGATTTTGAATTTCTTAGAATTATAATTGTCACATTTGGTATTGTTTAATTAGCTTGTTGTTAGCTTTATGTTTGTAGTTAAATGTTTTTTCTAATTGTGCTCATATTGTGTTATTCTTTTTGCGGACCCCTTCGAAAACGAGATGGCACATCTCAAAGGGGTTATTCCTAAAAAAAAAAGGATTTCCAGCAAATAAAAAAAAAATGTGAGGATATAACAAAAACAAACAAATAAAAAGGGAAATTTATTTGTAAAACTTTCATATCTCTCCCTGCTCTACATGTTGCCCTGAGTTACACTGAGTTGTTGAATGTACTTTCTCTCTGTGCTGTTTTTGTGACTCTTCAGAAAGTCGAAGCACCGCAGCCGTGTGCCATGTGCTGCTCCTCCCGTTTAATGTCAGAAATGGTTGAAAACAAAAATAGTGAGGACGTAGTCGAGCTCTTCTGTACCAGCAGTTGTGTGATGGCATCCAAGATCCAGGCTGTCAGTGAATCAGGTACCGGACTGTAATTTTAACAAGCTGCATTTTGTGTTTCTCGTTCTTTTTCCATCTATAAAAAGGTTCTAGCTATCAGTGAATTAAGTAATTCTGTCTTTTTTTTGGGTAATGTGCCATTGAAACTAAAGATTGTGCAGGTTTTCAGTAAATGTTTATTGCAGTGGAGTACTCCCATGAAACCTCAGAGGCTTGCATTCACTCTGAGGTTCATTACATACATGTGATTTACAGTAAGTACTTGTGGTGTTGGTTCATTGTTTCTGTCATGAAACCTCTTTTTCCTCCGCAGGTGCTCCATTAAATTGTGACAACTGTAGTAGGATTACAGTACCAGCCTGCCACCTCGCCATGTCGGATGCCTCCATTAGAAACTTTTGCACTCTAACCTGTGCTATGGCTTTTAAGGTAATACAACCTACAGCTTACATAATGTTTAAATCTTTTAATTCTGTGAATATTGAACCTGTATTGGTAGAAGGAGCTGCCTTTATGCTAGTAGCTAACACTTTGTGAAACACAAATCTGAGGAGTCATTCAGGATTGGGATGCTAAATGGGATTTAGTACTTAGGTATTTATGCTTCACACAATACAAAGTGGGGATAGATGATGAACATGGCAGTGTTCCCCCGGCCTCTCGACCAATGTCAGCTGGGATCGGCTCCAGCCACCTCGGGACCATCTAAAGGATGAGCGGATATAGCTAACAAATGTACTGATATAACTTACTCCTCTGTGCCAAAGACCTCTACTGTCGCCCAAAAACTGTTAACACACAAAGGAGCCATACTGTTGTATTACATCCTTCATTACAATTAACATGACCTCCAGGTTGTAGAAGGCCAGTTTCCTCTATGACCATCTTCCCTAAATGTTATATCAGATACTTGATTATGTTGAAATGCTACAAGTTTAAAATCTTTGCCTGTTTTTTTTAAATGCTTTGTTTGTGCCGCAGGACAGGCAGAAGGACACGAATGCTGCCACAGGAGCTCCTGACCAAACCCAATGCGATTACCTCAAACCACCAGAGAAACTGCCATGCGCCCAGTGTCGACGGATTATAAAAGCCACACCCAAAGTCATCCAGAAAAAGGTGTGTTGGGTTTGTTTTTGGGGTAGTGTGACATTCAAAGAAGCAGATTTGTGCTCAATGGTATGATCTGCCCCCCCCCCCCCCTTTTTTTTTTTGCACCTTTTCTTAACAACCACTGTTATGTACGTACGCTTGAGCGAGGCTTGTAAATCCCAACTCAACCACTGTATCTAACTGAATCTAGTGTTATGTCCATTGATGTGCACAGTTTTATTATGACAGTGTTGGCCTACCAGCTGTAAACCTCTCACTGTGATAGCTTAGAAATGGTAACGTAGGCTATGACCTTTTGTGTGACTTGTTTGTTAAAATACACTGTGTGTTTGTCCACAGGGCAAAATGAATTTTGTGTGCACCATGGCCTGTTCTCAAGAGTTTAAGAGGGTCAACAACATCATGGGCAAGTGTGAATACTGTAAGAACGAAAGGATCATCAGAGACGTCAAGAGGGTCGACGGCAAAGACTGCTACTTCTGCAGCGACGGTAAGAGTACACAGAAAAATGTCTGGTGCCAGGCTAGGCTAGCTTGTGTTGTTCACGTTACTGTAAATAATATTCAGGAGATCCCAGAGCCTCTCCTCCCTCTCCTCCCAGGCTGCAAGATGCTGTTTCGCCATGAGTTGGAAAATAATTGGGGGAAACACTGTGGCTCGTGTGCTTACTGCCTCTCCATCTCTAAGACGGTGGTGACAGCACAGTATAAAGGCACTGAGGAGACGTTCTGCTCTGAAGACTGCAACTCAAACTACAACATGCTCTTCTGCCATGTAAGCAGAGGTGGATGTTCACCCATTGCACAAATCACCTGCCTGTTCTAGGTAGAAGTGTTTCCTTTTCTGTGTAAACCATTTTGGTGCTTCTCACATTTTTAGTAGCTCACGGTACGTAATGTAGAGTTCAGATTAGATTGTGTAAAGTCACAGATGGGATGGCTTTATACTACTGCCATTTGGACGGACAGAAATGGGCTGTTTCAACCATTTACAGCATCTTTAGCGTTAACGTTTTGTCGTGGTTTCTTCCAACTCGTGTTTCTGCATTGCTAATGAACTTACAACTCACTCAGGTTGGTGGAAAACCGAGGCATATCTCGCACAGTCACACTACCATAGTTGTTATTGTGACAATAACTATAAAGCTCAGCATCATTTGTGTAGGTTTTTCTTTTTCTCCCACACACAACACAATTTTCCACCCACACCCTGGTAACCGCAGAAGTACGCCTGGTTAAATCCTAAGTTGATGATGGCAATGAAGTGCTCTGCACTGACGATACATTTACTCTCTGTCTCAGATGGCCAAGTGTGACACCTGCGGTCGCGAAGGGAAGCTGAGGCAGAGTCTTCCCATGCTGGGAGAGGTCAAACACTTCTGTGACCTAAGGTGTCTCCTACATTTCTGCAACAGAAAGGTCCAGATGGTCAACAAAGGTGTGTTGTTGTTGTTTGGCTGTTTATGTCTGAGCTTGACATTTACTGGATTTCAGCCTTGTTGGACCTCTGAAAGGACCCGAGTCCAGAAATAGTTGTTGATACTCTTAATTTCTGACGTGTTCCCTCTTTGTCATAGACCCATGTAACACTCTAGGGATCTTGTCCTAATTCAATTAATTTCATTCCCTGTGGGAACAAAGCATGTCATGACGAGTGCAGTTATGTCTAGTAAAGCCTACAGTGGAATTCACTGCTTGAGGAAGTATCCAGTATATGTGCCTCCAGGCCAAAAGGTAATATTAAACCTGCTATAACTACTTTTTTGGCCACTTTGGTGCAGCGGAAACGATGTTTGAACACAACACTGACACTATTTTGGCAAAAAGCTGCTTATCTACACATCCAGCAGTTTCAGAGCGACATCATTATTCATTTGGAGTTGTGTCCACCTGATGAATGTAAGTCCAGTATTGTCTTTGTTTGCTCTGTCTGTGGTTTCGACCATGTCCTGATTGAAATATCTGTCTCTTTAGCTGCTAAATGCTTCACCGGCTAGTCGCTAACTGTGTCTGTCTACAGTACAGCTGCTGCTTCCAAAAAGAACTCTGAGAGTTAACCAAAACAGTACGGTTGCAGCCTGACAGCTAAACAATAAGCTGAAACTCCCTATAATGCTCCGTTAAAAAAAAAAATGTTATGAGTTAAACCAGTAACTCCTCTTTGTTTCCTTCCAACAGTCTCTTCGCCTCCTGGATCTGCTGGCTCACTCGAGTCCTCCCCGGTCATAGCTAACGTTATCTCACTTGCTGGCACTTTGTCCAGGCAGCCCAGATCTGCACAGCATGGCACCCCGAAATTATGTATGCAGGTTTTGTAGAATAGTTATCAACTGTGAGTGATTAAGATACTTCATAAACTTTGGATGAGTTGCTGTGGACATCTTGGTGTTTCTGACTCAAAACCCTGTCATTTCTCCTCAGTCTCTGTCCCTGACATTCAGACGAAGGTTGTTGGACATGTAAGTTTACTCTAAAAACCAAGTCCTCCACATAGTAAATATATTTGAATTAGCCAAGATTTAACCGTAATAGCTGCATGAGAATTTAAGACTTACAGTTATATGCAGGTCTTTTATACTCCTGTCTGATGTTTGAATTATTACTATTGTTGTTGAAGGTGTTTACATTATTTGTCTGTTCTTCAGGCCAGTATTCAAACAGTCCCCAAGGAACTGAAGAACAAGTCCATGCTCTGCACACCGCTGGTCCACAACAAAGGAGTGTCCTGTACAACGCAGACCGTCGACACCGAAGCACAGACAGGTATTATTCACTGCCGGGATTTTTATAAGCTCAGCCAAACTAACTTGTGTCTGTGCCTAGGGAGAGATATACAAAGATGTACACGCATACCCTGTTTTCAGAATTAAGATTTTTGATGTTTCTGTTTTCTTTTTTGTTGTGTGCAGACAACTTTGTACCCAAAGTCATAGTCCTGCCAGTCCCAGTGCCGGTCTATGTCCCTTTGCCTATGAACATGTACAGCCAGTACACACCAAAGCCAGTGGGCCTGCCCTTACCGGTATGTACAACACCTCTGACTCCTCTCAAGAACCTTGTTGTACTTTGATCGCCTACAAATATCAGATATACAAAGCCTTTACTATGCAAGAAAAATTTTCTCATTTTATTGATGTATGATGTTCCTAAATGGTGCTTAGTTAGATCCAGGTTTGCCATCAGAAAAATCTTTTCAAGAAGATTTCTTGAATCTGAAGCCATCAGTTTCTATTTTCCTGTTACTCACTCTTTTCTTCCCGTATTATGAGCCTTTCTTTAAAACTTGATTCTTGATTCAGCTGCTTCATGGACTTAGAGCAGCGCCATCTTGCATCTTTTTTAGATTTTGTCAGATTACTTGCAGTGGTTGGGTCTACTTTAATTCACACTGTCTCTGATGCCAAGATCAGGTGACATGAACTGAAATATCTCTTTAGCCGTGTCTACACAATAACCGTGACGCCGCCATTTCTTTGGTTCCTGTCACTCTGTACTGTCAAACTATTCAGCAAATATTCAGTGTCCTAAAAATAAGACACTGTCTGTTCCAAACTGTCCCTGTCGCAGCTGCCTGTTCCCGTGTTTCTTCCTGCGAACTCCATGACGGAGACCATCCAGCCGGACCCCTTCGAGGGAGAGCTCAGCTACAAGTCTGACATGAAAAAAACCCAAGATGAGATGAACAGCAGAGAGGACAGGGAGAAGGACAAAGTGGCGACAAAAGAGGGACAAAGACATGAAACTTCAAAAGGTAAGACGTCTGATGAATATGAAGTGATGTGATGATACCGTTACATTTGGACTTGGATCAAGATAATAAATAATAAAATGAGATTAGAACACACCATCCAGCTTAAGTAAACACACTGATCAGCCATAACTTTATGAGCACTGACAGGTGAAGTGAAGAACACTGATTATCTGGTTGCCATGGCACCATGGGAGCGCAATCTGACCCGTGTGGTTGGATCCAGCAGAAGAGCTTCTGTAGCTCAAACTGCTGAAATAGTGAAGGCTGGTTCTGATAGAAAGGTGTCAGAACACACAGAGCATCACAGTATGTTGCATATGGGGACCGGTCAGGGTGCCCTGCTGTCTGGATGTTACGGCTGATCGGTGTTTATAGTCATATTATCCTCTGGTTTGATCTTAAAACAAAACATGCAAACTCTCCGGCTGCATACGTCTTTATCCTGAACTTGCTGTATATCATCTTCCATATTTTCAGAGCACACCAGTAACTCTAGTGGCGACTTGGATTCAGATCATCAGGCCGCTTTCAGCAACCAGGAGCTCTCCTTCTCTGACACCAGCTTTGGGTCGCTCAGTCGATCACAGACCCACGAAAGCCCACCTTCGGTGTTAGAAGTGAGCATGCCCAGTGAGCCTCAACCTGAGCTCCCACATCCAGCTCCTCCTCCTGCTCCTCAGGAGATGGGAGAGGACCCCCAGAGCACCGCACCGACCCCTCTTCAATTACAACAAACTGTGGGGGAAGTCCACAACAAGAAAAAGGTAACAAATCACCTGAGGAATGAGTTTAGAAGCTGTGGTATCACCTTGTTGTGGTGTAATCTTTTCTCTCCTCTCTATCCAAGGGGCGTCAGCTGCAACGTTCTTCCAAGGCAGCTAAAGAGGAGACATCTCAAAGACACCTACCCAAAGCCATGTTGAGGAGGAAGCACCACAAACTGAGGAGACGATGTGGAATCGACACCTGGAAGCGATGGATACGGTGGAGAAAATCACAAACCAACCTGGACCTCATTTCTCGTATGTTTTTCTGTCTTCCTTCTTTTACATTTTCAGTAATCTTATGGTTTTCCCTTGAAGCAGGGTTCAAACTTAATATAAACTTAACAAATAACAGATGTAGTGGACTGTGGATGTTTGCTTTTGTTGTCAGATTGCAAAGCTCCTTTCGGTGTTTGAAAGATGAAACCTGTTGCAAAGAAAAATACCAGTAAACATAATTAATGGATGCCTGTTTGTGCATTTTATTTAATGGACATTTTTTGCCATGGTCTTCAACGTATAACTCCTGCTCAGCTGCAGTACAGAAATCAACAGCAATCATCTTGCCGTTGACTTTATTGGTGATCGTATGATAAAACTGGACTCTCTACTCACGTAATGAAGTATCCAGGTCACTTACTACAATTTGAATGAACTATAATAGCAGTGTAATGGTTAATCGAGCAACAGAACATTCCAGGCTCTCTCTGCTGTCTGGAGCAAATACAACATGGTTGACTCATCCTCAACACTTCCTCTGGACTCCTTTTCGTCTGTTATTAGTGGACGCGGCAACATTAAAGGGGGATTTCCTTCACTGCTCTGCGAACAAGCTGAGCGACGGCCTCTGTTGTTTCATCGCTGAGGTGAAACGATCCGATGGGGAGCCGTACTCCCCGGACAGCCTGTTCTACCTCTGTCTCAGCTTACAACAGGCAAGACGAGCAACACTGTACACACACATTTACAGCACAATCTCTATCACTTGCTGTGTCGGGGTGATATTTCTCTCCCACTCCAGACATCTTTTCAGGGGTATTTCCGCCCTCGTCAGCCACTTCGCTCCTCTCTGGTGAAACTTTCTTGATCTGTGAAACAGGGCATGTCTGTATTCTGGCTATTTTAAACAAAATGTTCATTGTGTAAACAGACTTCTCCTATTTTACTAGCAAGTTCATTGACACGAGAAAGTGAGACACAGTGGGTCAACCAGGTGGAAGCAAGTAGGCTTGATAAGTAATTAGAGGTCTTGTGGTCTTGCTCCTGATTCCTTAGTTAACATTTTATAAACAATCTGCATTATGCACATAGTTTTATTTTTTGTTAGTTTAGTTTACAACATCGGGACACAGTTCTTGTTGTTTCCATCTGACTGTTTGTTTCGCTGTAGTACCTGTTTGAGCACGGCCGTTTGGAGAACATATTCATGGATCGGTTCTACAACAAGTTCTCCATTGAGTTGAACAAGATCCTGAGAGGTTTCAAACCCTCAATCACAGCCAGCGGTGAGTGATTGTGTCTTTTTTTTTTTTGCCTTTGATCGACTCGTGATTGACCAGATTTTTAACAGGTCCGTCTCCTTCCCTCTGCAGGTTACATCCATTCCCGAGTGGAGGAGGAGTTCCTGTGGGATTGTAAACAGTTGGGGGCGTACTCCCCCATCGTCCTCCTCAACACTCTGGTGTTCTTCTGCTGCAAGTACTTTGGCTTCACCACGGTGGAGCAGCACCGCCAGCTGTCCTTTGCCCACGTCATGCGCTGCACCAAATCCAACCAGAACAACACCAAGACCACCTTCCTGCGCTTCTGCCCCCCGAAATCCATCACTGAGGCAGAGTCAGGTACCGTCATGGCTGAGGGTGAAAGTGAAATTCCTGATTGTATTGTAATTATTATATTGATTTAAGATAGAAAACTATTTCAATTATTACTGATTATTTCATGACATTTGGTGCAGGTTCTGTATGTGAAAGTGTGATTAGCATATACAAAATTAATTTACCTGATTTTGTTACATCATCTACTGATACATCCTCTGGTTTTTTGTTTTTGGCCCTTTTCTCTGCATATTAAGCAATAAAAGCAAGAATATGTCACATGCAGGTTTGTGTTATAATATGTCTCTTACAGAAGTTGTGTATGGTGTTTTGTGTTCGCCAGATGCAGAGGGTGTTCCAGCCAAGAAGCGTAAGAAAAATGAGAGTGAAGAGGAAATCCCGGAGATGATGGAGAACACAGAGAACCCTCTGTGCTGTCCAGTCAGACTCTACGAGTTCTACCTCTCCAAGTGGTTTGTTGCTTTCTTTTTTGTATATTTTAGTTTAGTCGTGTTATTGACTGTTTGTTCGCTCTGTGTCTTTTCCTCTGTTCTTCTGGCTGATGTGACGTTATGATTTAAGAAATGGTCATTATGGGATTTTGAGGCCAGTAAACTTGAAGTAGCTCGAGTGCCGAAACTTGATATTTTAACCTGCAGTAACATTTTTGGCCACTTGGCGGGTGGCAGAAGCTGTAAACACAACATCATAGTATATAATAACCTTTTAAGATGAAATGTTGAACTTGTTAGTGATCAGCTGCTTGTTTAAACACATCCAGCAGATGCAGAACAGCGTTATCATTCATGTTGAGTCACGTGTCACCTGATGAATCTAAGTCCAGTATTCACTCTCTTTTAACTCTATTTCTGTCTCCATCAACTCCTGAGTGAAATAGCTGGCTTTTTAGCAGCTAAATGCTGCACTGTCGCTAACCGTGTTTGTCTGCTGTTTATTATAATAATAATAATAATAATAATAATAATAATAATAATAATCTTAATTCATAAAGAACGTTTTTAACAACGTTACAAAGTCCTTTACAAAAGGAAATAAAACCAGACAAGGCACATAAAATGAGAATAAAGCCGAAGGACACCAGCACATAGGAAGTAAAGACAATAAATGGAACAATATGAAATAAATAGGAACTACCTGGTGCTGAGCAGGTATAGTTTGTTTTTAGAGCTTTTTCACTGAAAACAACTTCCTGCTTTCCTTCCTGCTGGAAAACCAAAACAATGAGCTGAAAGTCCCTAAAAACCTTTGTAGCGCTGAGAGGAGCTGCAGAGTTAGATGATAATATATATTTATATATTTCAGACTGTTTCTCTGTGACTTCTTTCAGTCAGAAAGAAACTTATCACCTGAAATTTGCCCCCAGATATTTGCTGGCTTGTCTAATCTTTGTTTTATTTGTAGTCCAAATGAACTTCACCACCTTGAGGAGCTTTAGTTTGGCATTATCGGTCTCAAGGTTTGTCCCATACCTCACAGAGTACATCCAGGAAGACAAGTCAACACACATTAGGTACACATAGCACCACAGGATACTGTAAGTTACTTGTATATCATCGGTCAGATGTGGATCTGTCTGATTTTACAGCACATCAGTTTATAATGGCTCCTGATTTAAACATTTTTAATTTTATTTTTACCACCTCTTGGTATAAACGTATTGACCGTCTTTATTTTCTGCTTGGTCTCCTTCCGTCCAGCTCAGAGTTGGTGACGCAGCGCACCGACTTGTTCTACCTTCTCCCAGATCACTGCTGTGTTCCCAGCAGCCCTCTGTGGTTCTCCTCCACCCCTCTGGATGACAGCACCGTGGAGGACATGCTTGTACGAATCCTCACTGTCCGAGGGCTGCACGGGGAAGATTGAAGAGGCGCGGACCTGCAGACGCCAGATGATGCACCATTTATATCTGACGAGGAGGATTCAGAATGATGAAGAGTAATTAGAGACAGGAGGGGGGGGGTTTGTTTTTGGAGAACTCTGTTTGAATCTGGTTTATCAGGTTGCATTTAAAAGTGTGCAAATTGAGAGAAATACTTAATTTCTATTTGATGGAATGTGTCTCAAACCTAAAAATAGTTGATCTACAAAGAGACTCTTTCATCAAGTCATCTGCAGGTTTTGACGAAATCATGACGATTATTAAACGTTTATACCAAGTACCGAAGGCTCACGTCCGTGTTTTGTGACTGCTTTAATCCCTCTGCAGCCTGGAATAAAGCAGCCTTTACTTCAAACCATGTTTATTATTGTGAAGCTGGTGCATTAGACCCATGTAGGAGCAGAATTAAGACTCTACCCATCTGAAATATTACTGTGAAATCGGCCGCTGATGTCTTTCAGCTTTTAAAATAGAAAAGGAAAGTTTACGTTAACTTCTCATTTAGACCGTTTGTTTTCATCTCCCTGGAGTCAGTTGAGTTATTTAAAAAAAATATATATATAATTTCAACACTAAAAAATGATCTTTACTTTGCGTCACCTTTAATATACATATCTCCATGAATATTGTATACACACTCAGGTGTTTCCAGTTATGGCTGATTGGATCTTTTCCAATCTGTCTGTCCCTGTAACATATAGTTATCTGGTGTAACTCCAGCTCTATGAGTGCACGCGATGCCCTCTAACTCCTGGCCCTGGTTGCAGTTGCTGAGTTTTCAAGGGAGACGAGCAATGCATGGACCTGGGGTCTTATAGGGGAGGGTGCCCCCCCCCCCCACCCCCATTGGGAGGTGAGTGACTTTTTCTCAGGTGAGGGGATAAACCAATAGCAAAGCTTGTTCGAGGGCGGGCAACGTAGAACTAAACTAAGCAGCATGACAAGTATAGAGCCCAGTCTGCACACACTTGCAGATCTACTCAGTCAAAATAAGTTAAAACACCTGTGTGGCTTTTTATAAGATTAAGAAACATTTGTTGACACTCACCTGAACAGAGGAGTCGTATTAATGTAAACCCTCAATCAACATGGTGGTACATCCAGGGTTTGTGTGTTCTCTAGAGTTCATTTTGACTAAAGATGTTTGTCTATAAAATCTAGAGATGCTGCCCCCTGTGGCCAGTTTTGTTTTGTTTTTTACTAAAATGAGTAAGGTTTCCACTTCTGCTTCATTAGCAGGAAAAAACGATCGCAACATCCAACAAAATTCTACTAATGTACTTCAGCATGATTCACTTCTACAATCTCTTTCTGGAGTTCAGCTTCTTCCAAACATTCAAAGTTTAAATATTTTAACAACAGGACATCAGCAGACAAATAAACTAAATTTAAAGACATTTTAATGGTTAATTCATCCAATAAAGTACAATTAGTCAGGCAAAAGTTAAAAGCAAAGAACCAGAAGAAGCTGGTTAAACCTGCACAATGACTGACTGATTATTTTGATGAGCTTTGATAAAAATTGCATTGTTCTACAATCAGATTATAAAATAGGCTGAGAGCTGAACTGGATTTCACATGCATGTACTCCCAAAAGATTTCTGCTTCTCACAAACTCTTCTGTGAGGCACTTTGCAGGATTTATCAAACCAAGACTTCAGGATTCTGTCTTCTTTTTTCTCCCCTATCCTCACACAGTGCTCTCCATCACAATCTTCCCCAATCCAGTTGTCCGGTTCATCATCGGACCAAAAAGTCAAACTGAGATAGTGAGAACAGAAAGAACTAGTTCAGTAAAACGGGAAACTTTGATTTTGTAACTTGACAAATAAAAAATTAAATAAAACAGTCAGACCTTGTGTCCAGCAGTGAGCCGTCTGCCCACTTCCACGTGCCCTCTGTCTCTGAGTCCGTCAGTCCGATCCAGAACTTGTCTTCTGGATCATTCATTTTATTTCTCATCGTCTGCTCCAGGAATGTCTGGACAGGAAAAGGTGATGAAAAATACAACATG
>JAVQJF010075810.1:0-51285 GCA_036023855.1 Gadopsis marmoratus
AAACCTTATAAAGGCCAGTGGCAATCATATTTGCGGTGTGAGCTTCCAGTCATCCTTTCACAATTTTGAACCATATATTTGAGACTCGACTACTGTAACTCCCTCCTTTCTGGCATAAATAAAAAATTACTTTCCCGCCTCCAACTAGTTCAGAATGCAGCAGCTCGGCTTCTTACTGGTTTTAATAGACGACATCACATCACCCCGATCCTGGCTTCTCTCCATTGGCTTCCCGTTCGATTCAGAATTGATTTTAAGATTTTATAAGGCATAAAGCACGCCTGGGTCTGGCACCAACCTATACAGCAGAAATGCTGACCCCATACGAGCCAGTTCAGGCCTTAGATCCTCAGGTGGGGCCCTACTGATCATTCCGGAGTCGAGGCTTAAATCTAAAGGTGACCGAGCTTTTGCCATCAGGGCCCCTCGATTCTGGAATGACCTCCCTGATGAGATAAGGCTCGCAGAGTCAGTGACCTCTTTTAAATCACTACTTAAAACACATTTTTATAGACTTGCTTTCACGTGATGTCGTCCTCATATCGTCAGTATATCATTCTTATATTGTTTTTGTTTTACCATTGTCTTTTATGAGTTTTTTACTTCTATCACTCTTTTTTCCTGTTTTTTTTGTTTTCTGTTTTCTGTGTATCTTGTTTATTGCTTTGAGTGTCAAAGCACTTTGTAAAACTCTGTTTTTAAAAAGATGCTATACAAGTAAAGTTATTATTATTATTATATTACAAGTCAGACAGGCATGTCACAGGAGGACAGGAGGTTCCAAGAGGACATTAGGGCAGCTCATGTAGAACAGAAGTAAACTGAAGCCTTTAAACTGAAGTATGGTTAGAACTCTTCTACTGGCCGTTTTCTCCAAAAGCCTTTTCTTGCATAAGTAATTAGTTACATTACTTGTTACTTTACTTTCGTTAACACGTGTAGAAATAGGAAACTTGACATTATGGTGTAATCATCCAGCTCACGTTTTTCAGGTATTTACTGACAAACAACTGTTAGTTTAATGTTAGCCCAGGTGACTACAGGTATAGTAGTAGTCCCATACTCACAGCGAAGCTGAGGGCTTCACACACCCTCGACCTCTGAACAAAACCCAGCTGGAATCTGAATGTAGCTGGTTAGTAGCTAATGTTACGCTGGTAACACACAATATGTGAAAAAGACAACTTTGCAGTTTAAAACACTGAAATGTTTCTTATTAACCTGGAAAGACATATCTAAAAAACAACACGGACTGTGTCGGACCCGTTCAATTTCATATCAACATGAACCCCCAGATATTTTTATGAGGAAACAATTTTAACCCTTAAATGGTTATCTGTACTGTCATTATTCCAAGTTTGATTTTACTACTTTATGCATTTGCACATACTTTTCCCCGTTTTA
The DNA here is from genome assembly GCA_036023855.1 of Gadopsis marmoratus. Taxonomy (NCBI): domain Eukaryota; kingdom Metazoa; phylum Chordata; class Actinopteri; order Centrarchiformes; family Percichthyidae; genus Gadopsis; species Gadopsis marmoratus. The sequence continues at coordinate 1,405 of JAVQJF010075810.1, forward strand.
GGGTGGTGGATTTGAACACAAATATTTTATTTATTTATTTATTATTGATATATATGTATATATAAGTATAGAGTTCACTATACCTTCTATCTTAGCTTCTATTATTCGTCAATTATTGTGTGTGCTGGAGTGATATCCACCTCGTTCTTTTCCATTTCCATTTGTTTCTGAAGTATCTCCCATGATTGTGGATACTATTAAGTCTCTTTGTTCTCACATCTTCTCATTGAGGCTGCTTCAGTCCCTCTAATGCATAGGGAAACAAGTGTCACTAAACTCACAAAAAGTGCAGTAGATGGATCCCCCTTGCATCCGCTAAAACCAACGTATCTGTTGTTATTCCAGTTCTGTATCCAATCAGTTTTCTCTGCTTCTCCTGCCTCCCTTCCCCAGAAAATCCACTGCAATCCTTTTTATACACAATGTTAAAACACAGCAGCCTCCAAAATAAACACATACAATGAGAGGAGGAAATCAATGCTTTTAGGCCCTTGATTTCCTCCCGGTCTGATTTGTTTTCCCCCCTTTTCATTTTTCCTCTCCAGCCAAAGCTGCAGGCTGAATTCAGGAGGTTCATCTAGGCCACACACACACACACACACACACACACACACACAGCTTGTCTCTCAACATCTAGCCCCCCCCATCTCCCCCATCCTTGCCTCTTCTCCTCCCCCTGTCTCTTACTCCCACATCGCTGAACAGTACACAGCCAATTAACGTTAGCACATGCATGATTTAGCTTCTCCCCTCTCTCTATGGCTTCAAACAGAACTTTCAACTTCTCTACACACACATGACCTCCCCCCATGCCGAGGTATCGACCACTTCGATCCACGGTGTGAATTAAGGTGCTGGTCAGGTCCAAGTCAGGCTAATCAGGGGGGAGCCGCTCTCTTTGTGTCTTTCCAGACTATAGGTTTCCACTTAAAGCCAAGGATTTTGTTTGAATTATTTAAACCTTCTTCCCCCTAATTCATTTTTCAATGGCCCCAAAATCCCAGCAGAAGAGAAACTTCCTCCTCCACAGCCCCCGCCCCCAACAAAAACAAAAAAACCCAAAATGAGCAGAATTTTTAACACTCAATGAAAAGTTTGGTCTTGTCAGTTCTTGTAAAAATGGTGGATTGCTTCTCACATTAACCCTGTGATGAGTTGAAATGCAGACATTTGAGTTTTTATTAAAAAATCTTGTATGGGTAAGCTTCAGTGATCAACTGTAATTATATACTTTCCCCGTCTGAGCAATTCTTTCGATTCAGCACAAACAAGGACTTGACAAATTGTTGTTATCAAACTTCTGCTGCTGAAGTGGCCGTGGCAACTCGGCTTCATAGCCACAGGAGTAGCAGCGGTGAAACATATCTAAAGCTTCCAGTGAGATTGTGTGTGTGTGAGGGAGAGAGAGAGAGAGAGAGAGAGAGAGAGAGAGAGAGGGAGAGAGAGAGAGAGAGAGAGAGAAACAGGGCCTAATAAAGCATAACAGATGCGTAAACGGCCTCGCATCTCAAGGAGTGTACCTACATATACTTATTATTCATTACTCCCTGTACCACATTATTACTTGGCAGAATCAATATTGGAGAGCCGCAGAAAACAGAGAAAGCAGCATTAGGCATTCAGCCAGTTATGGAGCTACAAATTGCTTTTAAGTGCAGACACTCTGTGTGTGTGTGTGTGTGTGTGTGTGTGTGTGTGTGTGTGTGTGTTTGTGTGTGTGTGTGTGTGTGTGTGTGTGTGTGTGCTCTATAAAACACAAAACAGTTGCAGGACAAGAGGACTGCTGTCTGCTTACCGAGACAATGATGCAGACTGCCACTCTCCAGCTCAAGGTGTGTCTCAACGTTCAGTGCCTGGCTCTGCACAGCTTCACTGACCTGCATCCAGGTAAACAGCACCACTTACAACAACTTGCACATTGTTCAGCTACTTTTTCCTCAAGCGTCATTTCCCCCACCAAATAGTGAGAGGTGACTCTGACCCTTGTTCTCACAATATCTCACACACAACAGATCAGATTATTGGTGTACTTCTGGGAATTATGCGTATCAATGCTGTTTTCTACTTTTCAAAGATTCGCTGATTGCTCCTAGGTGGATGCCTCTGCATTTATGTAGGGTGATTGTCCGACACAATTTACAAAAATGACACTAATTACTCTTTTCTTCAATTACAATCAGTATTTTGCTGATTGGCCAAAAGGGGGAACCAAAACTGTGAATGTGTGTATAACAAACAACATCTAAGATTCCTGTAAATGGCACTTGTCCCCTTTCTTTTCCCTCTAAGGCTCATTTATTAGGAATATGTTTTGAATACCAGCAAAAGAAGTTCACATTTTAAGATTAAGCTGGCAGAGTTTATTCTGATATTTAGCTGCTTAATGTGACCGGTAAATATTTCAGACACTGCATTATCAGAATCAGAATCGGATTTATGTCCAAATGGGTCTTCACATAGAAGGAATTTGCTTTGGTATATTGGGTCATAAATAAGCATAGTAGAGAAAAATTTTAATTAAAGTAAATAAAAATCAAAGTACTGTAAAAAAAGCAAGTGAAGAATACAAATGTAAATTTGAAAAAAATGTGCAAAGTATTAACCAAGGCATGTGCAAATGTTCACAGTATAAAGGCACATTTTGATATCAAAATGCAAAACCTGCTATTATTTTTGTCATTTAGCTTCAGTGTTTTGACAGAAACTTTCCGTTGCTTAGTGTAAGCAACAGTATACCGCTATTGGCCACAGCTTTTCATACTGTTTTGTTTTATTTGTGGGCCACAGTTATTATTTTATGTATTATCATGTATTCATGGTAACAGCAATGCTCAAACATACTGTATCAAGTGCAGATAAAACGCTTGCCCGGAGGAAGATTTATTTTTTTAACTGTGGTAAGGCCTGTAGCGGGCTTCCTCACATGTGAATTAAAACATTCATTCTTTTTCTGACAGGTTTGTTCAACATTGGGAACAGACTTCTGGTTAGTATCGACCTATTCCTGAAGATTAGGGCCGGTATCAAACTGGGTCAATCCCCCTCTCAGGCAGCCAGGACCATACTAGACCACGTCCCCAATCACCCTGGTAAACACCGGATTCAACTCTGCATACATGCATTCTGCAAACCTGTATCTTCTGTCTTTCACAGTATGTTTTCTATGAATTTCAATGTGTTTTCCTCTTTTGCATCAGTCCATGCTCTGAGTCCAGAGGAGCTATCCCAAATTCAAGAGCTTCTCCTGAGTGGCTACTGGGCCTTTGAGTGTCTGACAGTGCGCGATTACAACGATATGATCTGCGGCATTTGCGGTGTTGCTCCCAAACTGGAGTTTGCGCAGCGACATGCAAGCAACGTACTGGAGCTACAGAATGTGGAGGTAAAAGATTGATGGGGAAATTAAATCCCCAAATAGAGTCATGACAACATACTTAGAGCTGTTTAGCAAGGACGGCATCTAACGGTGGTCTTCCACATGTAAAACCTAGAGAAAGTAAGCATGTGAATATGTTAAAGGTGTGTGTGTGTGTTGTGCCTACACGCTCCATACTGTAGTGACCCCTCCACATGCTTACACACATTTTGTTCTGCCTTCAGTTTACCTGGCCTGAGTTTTCGGTCTCAGATGAGGTACACGTGGATGACTTCTGGCTGACCATGGAAAGTGAGGCTATCGAGCAGGCGGCGTTCCCCACTGACATCCCCATCACACGGGTGGATGCTTCTATCATCGCCCCCTTCATTCCCCCACTGATGAGGAGTCCCACCGTTATCAACACAGAGAAAGACAAGGTCGTGTCACACACACAGCATCCCTCAGGTACCTGATTATGAATTTCATCTTGGAGAAAGATAATTACATTCAGAGGGATTATAGACTTTGTTTGTTATGGGTAGCTAAAAGTAGTATAGTGATGCAAATGTCATGCTAGGGTTCCAGTTTCACCTAATTCTATGTTGGTGCATTGTGTTGAGTTATTCCCCCTCGAGATACTGATTTGTATGAGCAGCTCTAGTAATGATTTTTATACATAACTAGTATTAAGTTCATTGTGGTTGCAGTGGCTTATGTGGACTATAAAAATTTATTTTTAAGAGAATGGGTTTTCATCCCGTTTTAGGAGATCCATCAGTTTTGGTGCGTCTCATTCATGACGGTCAGCTGAGACTTGACAAGATTGAAGACCACAGTGAGGACGAGCTGAGAACAATCCTGGACCGCTGCGGGGTGAGCATCACCCCAGGCTCCACTAAGGTGTGTGTGTTTATTATGCTCACATGTTTTTGCTGCTGTTGGTTAATGCCTGGAAGTAAAGATGTTCAGCAAGTTGGCTTTGGTTTGGTTTTGTGTTTTCTTATCTTATCTCTGCTTAATCTGGTGTACTCAATCATATCTGTGTGGGAGTTTGTTTAAAAGAAAAGCCTCCTTTCTGCCTCCCTCTGTGTTAGAATGAGCTGCTGGCCTCCCTGGTCTCCTTGTACACACTTGTGCATAGTGGCCTCTCCACGGCCCCACAGCCCCCCCCACACCTCACCGCTGGCAAGCTGTCCACGGTCTGCCCCCACAAGGTAAAGACAGCAGCCCTGTCATTCTTTTAACTAGTTGCTCACTCATTTCAAGATCAAAATTCAGTCCATCGTGCTCTCTCAAATCCTCACACAACATGTAGCGTTTTAAAGCTCCAAACGTAAAAATGGGCCATATATGAAAAGCAAAAACACATTGTGTGTGTTAGATGAGCATAGTAGCAATTGAAACTCAAATGTTCCCTGTGTGTTTGTTGAGAGGGTTTTCAGCAGTCCTTATTCATTTCTCTCCTGTATCCACGGGTCCAGGTGGTGTGCAGCTCTAAGTACTTGGTGAGAGGAGAGACGGCTCGAGACCACGTAGACCTGCTACTGTCCTCTCGCTACTGGCCCCCCGTCTATGTTAGTGACTGTGCACGTCAGGTGGCGCTCTGTGCTGACATGCAGTACCCAGAACTGGCAACCCAGATGTGGGGCAGGAACCAAGGCTGCTTCTCTGACCCCTTCGAAAAGCCAGAGGTGAGTGATTATAGGTGAAATTATATCCAGTCATCTATTAAATAACTCGCATGTCTGCTGGTTCCAACGTAAAAGAATCAGAGGTCCAGTCAGTATTTTTTTTTATCATAGAAATGACAGGTAAAGCCTCAGAAATGAGTGAAGAGTGACTTCAAAGTAGAAAATGTTAGATTTTCGGTGTTTCTCAACTGGTCATTAGTTATGTAAAACAAAATGGTAACTATTTGTATCAAGAGAACTGGATGTCCCATATATCGTATGTATTTGTTTTATTGATAATCCTCAAAGTGTATTGCTGTCTCCCCTTTGTTCTTTAGTTTGTGTCATGTGCTGAGCTACAGGACCAGCCATACAGCGCTGACCTGTCATTGGTAGCAGACAACCAGCAGGTCCACCCCATCACCAAATCCTCTTGTTGCTGGCTGGTTCATCCTCCTGGAGCAGCACAGGAGCCTCCTGCTCTTCCTTCAGAGCACCACTCAATGGTCCTCTGCAGAGATCTGGAGCCCTACGTCAGCCTGCTGGCGGAACTGGAGAAAGAGAAGGAAGATGAGGAGGACGAGGGGGCAGAACAGAAAGAACAGACGGACAAAGCTGAGAATGTCTCCACGGAGAAATCAGAGGACTGTTCCTCTGTGAGCCATGCGCGGCGGCAACCTGTGGCTTTAAACAACACAGCTTATTACTACCTTTACAACCGTCTGGTAGATTTCCTCACCAGCAGGGACATCGTGAGCCAGCAGATCAACCAGGTGGTTAAGGCCTGCCAACCTGGGGAGGTAGTGATCAGGGATGCCCTGTATCGCCTGGGAGTGGCACAGATCAAAACAGAGAAAGAGGAAGATGAAAGAAGCGGTACGGAGGGACAGACACAAGGGACAGAGACGTGTGAGGTTGTGCTTCCTGAATAAAAATGTTCAGTCAGGCAGGCAGAGGGATGGACTAAATGTAAAATGGCTGCATGCAAGAGAGACAGCCAGGAGGAAAAAGCCGGTGCCATGAGGACAGACGCAAGTGGAGGAAGGATCCAAGAGTTTGGAAGCAATACAGCGCTATAACCCCAATGAGCAAGGAAGCAGAATAAGCAGCAGAGTAGTTTATTCTTTAATCTGGAGGACTAGCCTGTACAACAGCACATTTAATCAGCTGTGCTGATGTGAGGAAATGGGCTGAATTTTGCAGAAATTGACCTTTTATTGTAGATAATGAGAATAATGCAGAGTAAGTAATCAGTAGTGTTTACTGTGAAGAATGAAATTTCAGATTACAGGTTACAAAGTCACTTTTTAACCATCTCTAACTACAGTAACAGTGTGAGAATAAATAAAAGTCAAGATGATGGAGACTGAATGTCAAAATTACTATTTTAAATGACTAAAAGAATGTAACAATGTTTCCTGTCTTTTACCAATAGGGTGTCAGGAGTTAAAAGAAGTGAAAGTGATCTAATATTGAATCAATGCTTTCTTGTCACTGAATGTACGCAGGATCAATAACTCAGCTACTTCAAGCCTAAATGTATATATTTAACCATGTTGTATTTATTTTCTTTTATGTCCAGAGGCATTTCTGCTTTATGTTTTACACTCTCACCTCTCACTTGTTGCCTTTTGGACTGATGTTTGCTTTTGAATAGTGATGATAAGATGTGTATCTGTCCATTGTACTGAATCATAATGTGCTGATGGACCTCGTGGTTTTATTGTAGATTACATTTTCTTTTCACTGGAGATTCACTCATCCATTCAAGGACACATACAGTCGGTTTTCTTCATTCCTGCCAACCAATCAGCAGTCAGCCTTTGAAGTAGCCTTCAGGAAGTACTTCAGGCAGATTGCTTCTTTTGTTACTGCTGCGTTGCTTAGCAATTAAGTTTAATAATGACCCAACAAGACTTTCATGAAGCACTGAGGCTGCCCAGGCAATGGGCATAAAAATGGGTTCATTTGCCAAAACCGCAAGTGTTCAATAGGGACACCTGCTGGTCAGAAGACATCACAGCAGCCAAGTACATTGTGTAGATAAAGAAAATATTACAATGGTTGAACCAATTACATCCTGCCGATGTAACAAATAAATATAATAAATCAATGATTTTGCATCTCATGCATGATCAAACTGTCAAAAAAACTATATTTTTATTGTTTCATAACCTACATGAAGATCTTGTGTTTATTTAACTTATGTTTTGTTTTTCTAAAGCTTTGACTTCCTGTTATCCAGTTTTTAATAACACGCCTCTAATCTAAAAGCAACATCACCAGTGGATTTACAGGAATTGTGTATAAAAGTCTCAGGGAACTTTGACTTTGCCTTTTTACTCAATTACGTGGCTGTAGTCATGTAGTAATATTTGTTGCAGAATGTTTTGTTTTGTATGCAAAATGTAATGTATTGCTATGTGTTTACCACCACCTTAACCAGCCATTTCATATTGCCTACACTGGCCTTCTAATTACATCTTTATATTTACATAAAGTAAGGAAGAACGTATTTGGCTTGAAAAAAACCCATCACCATCTCACAGTTTTGCTTTATTGAATTTACTCGATCAGTAACACAATACAATCATTATACAGTTGAAATTTTCACTTGTATGGTTGTATGGCAGTGCGATTGAGCTCGTTCTCTATGCTTTATATACCTGAAAAAACAATGTTTTATAAAACATAAGAAGATGCTGAGGAGAAACATCAACACAAAGCCCAGAAAGGTTTGTTTGTGCTGTTGCCAAAAGGATCATTAGAAAGACAAGTAATTTTTTTTAGACAAAAACAGTTTCTGAGTTTTATGCAGAAAAAATGAAGGAAAGAGTAGACTAGGACTCTGGCAGAGGAACAAAATCACTGTGGAGATTACGCTTTATTACGCTGTAGCCAAACTCAGTAATACCTCAGTTTCTTGATCAACAACCGAACAAAGAACGTTATTCAAAAAGTACTTCGGAAAGTCTGGCACCTCATGAAGTGAAAAGTGTCTGAAGGTTTCTTCAAAGAAAGAAATTATTTTAGCTAAAGTCACACAAAGAAGGAGAAGCATTTAGACATTCTGTAGTCTCAGTGGCGGGGTTGAATACTTCCCTGTTAAGATTTCAGAGTTGTGCAATGTTCAGATACAGATACTGTGGAAAATGTTCCAAAGGACATGCAGATTGGATGTTAGCCAACAGAAAATAGGAAGTAAAAAGAGGAGAACTTACAGGCAGTGCAGTTTCTATGACCACAGTGAGGTACAACAAGCAAATGTATCTTAGAAATATCTGGCACCACATCATAATCCAGCAGTAGATATAACCTTTACATTGGAATCTGGAGATTCGACGGTAAAGCTTCATTCAACGTCTCTGCAATTTTTCAGCAATTTAATTGGCAGATTTTGCATTGATTGTCTCATTTGCACACAAAAAACCCACACAACACATATATGGAATATTGATGAACTATCTACTCTACATTATTCAGCGAAAATAAAGATAATTCTTGATTTGCATCATGAGATATATACATTATTAGACATCTCACTCGCGTTTCACTCAGATGCAAGCACATTTGAAATGCGTAATGTCACACAAATGTCTGGTCTGTATCTCTCACATAGCTTATATATGTTATTCTAAAATTCCTCATGCAGCTGGCAGTGTAGGCTGACTGCTACATATAGTCACGGGTGAAGTTTCCATCCCTAACACTCGTCTAACTCATACTGGAAATGGGAAGATTAAGTTGTGTCACATAAAAAGACACAAACAAACAACCTTTCACATTGTCAAACATGAACCACTGTTCATCAGCGCTTCCACAGATCAGTTCAACTGTCTTCTCTGCTCCTAAATCACACAGATCACTGGTTAATTCATTAGATTGAAGTGGAACAATCACATATCAACTGACGGCTACACTGTAAGTGTCACAAAAAATACAGCTATGACAAAAGCACAGGGAGGGAAACAACACGGCCATTCTTTGCCTTCTCCGCGGTCGATTTAGCATATTTAAACTGGGGAAAACACTGTTTAGTACAATTAAGAGAGTAAATCCTAACTTATCTAGAGTGCATAAAGATGGGTAGGATCCAGTGTTTGTGACTGTTGGGTTGCTTCCTCTGAGCATACATGCAATAAAATGATTAAAAGGAAGTGAACCTGCTGACAAAAGTGACTGGAATCTCCACAAAAACAAGATATTCTCTCTCATGGCATGGCGGTGGTAATAAAAAAAAAATTTCTTTTAGAGGAAAAACAAATTGTCCTTTGGATAAACTGTAACAGATTACACCTCAAATACACAACAGGAGGAGTGATAAACAGTCCGCTAGGGAGTAACGTTTAGGATAAGGCATAACTTTGGATGCTTGCGTGGTTTGTTGACATGTTTCCTCCCTTCATGTCTGCGGCCAGTGTTAGACGTGGCAATTTCTAGTCACGGTCCGTGAAGAAGCAAGTCACATGCTTGCTGCAGCTGCTTGTCTGTCTGGCGAGCAGGCACGACGGGCAAAAAATAGCTTTGAAGGCGACTCTCTGCGACTGTCCGACAGTTAGAACAAGCTGTCGTACCCTGGCCACGAACTACAGCTGATCCCACGTTCCTGATGCTCGTTTTAATTGATTGGCGGTCAGGGCCTTCAACAGAACTGGTAGTTGTTGGTGTTCATCAGAGGCTGCTCCTCTTCCTCGTGGTCACAAGACTGGTCACAGGGGCCGTCGCGGCGCTTGGGTTCGTCACACACTTCACCCTCCGTGACCTGCTGCTGCACATTCTGGTAGATTAGCTGTGGAGAGGCATCAATAAGACGACAAGACTTGAGCCAAGAAAACCAGATCTCCGCTCCGTTAATATTATGGTGTGATAGGACAAGGGATTCTCGCATTCAAACATATCTAAAACATCATTTTGAAATGGTGTAACTGTCTTTACAGATTGTATCTCCTTTGAGAACAGCACCCAAATGAGATTTTATCGCAACAACAAATAATAACCAAATCCAATTCATTTAATTGGTTTAACAGCACAGCTAAATCTGTTGTGTGTTGTCTTTGGGAGAATTAAATAAAAATAAAAAAAACAGAGAGTTTCCTGGGGACATCTCGGCTGGAGTGTCACATGTTTTGTTCCACGTGTAGTTTTAGCAAAGCCAGACTGCAGTCGCTAAACCCTGCCTCACACGGACTCACCTGCTCCTGCTCAGGTTGGTCCCCAAGCAGTCTTTCTATCATCTGAGTGATCTTGCTAAATGTTGGACGCTCTGTAGGCTCCAGGTTCCAGCACATCTTCATGATTATGTAGCTGAAACAAAAGCGAACCATATTTAGAAAACAGATTTATTTCAGAGAAGCTCCCTGGACATAAAAAAACCCACAAAATGTATATATGGTGTATATTTTCAGGGGTTTATATACCAAGCTGTGCACTCGATTTTAACTGGTCCAACATTGTGCTGTAAAATCAAGAAAGTTAGACAAATAAGAGGCTTATCGAGGTGGTGACGCAGTTTGATAAGAGAGACTCGTTCATAAGAATCCCTGCCCCTCCAGTCTCATTTTGCTGCCGTGAAATAGCAGTTACATGGCCTCCTAGCTTTGAGATCATGTGGCAAACAGGCAGAACTGAGGCTTGACTCACAGCAGAACAACAGATGAACAACTGACTCAGATTCAGTCCTCTCCGTTTCCACAGCATGGTTATTCCGGGTGGTGTGACATGACAGTCACACCAGATCAGTACACACAGATTTTAAAAACCCTCTGAGATATGGGGAAAAACACTCATTATTCTGTGGCTTGTAATGTTTTGAGTTTTTGACTTAGGAGATAACCCAAAGCAAGTAAAGTAAAATCAGGAATAATGGAAGTAGTGCTTCATGAGGTTACCTCATGTGTCAGTTATTTCAGATGTTAGATAGGGCAGAAGGCTGGCAAAGAATAAGGAGGTCTTTGTTCAGTCGCGATGAACATTTGGGAAGCATGCTATCTGAACTGTTCAGTGTTGAAGTCAACTTAGGATCAGCTATGTTTTATGTCATTGTTAAAAGTTATATCACCCCAAATGTTTATAGTTGCTACCGCATGTTTTTTTTAGCAAGAATTACCACAACATTACTACCACTGTTTCTGAGAGTCTGATATGTTAAGTGCACATTTACCATTTTACCAGCTGTGACTGGTAAAAAAAACTATTACTTTTGACCCAATTGTAAAAACTCAGCTGATAGTCACTTGATACTCCAGTAAAGCTCAACTGATAATCAGGTGACACTAAGTAGAGTATTAACACTGGCTGAACAAAAAGTGCTTTAAAAAGTGGGGGTGGCGGGCAGCAGTGGTGAACCAGACTTCATGTTGCTGAGGGGTCGAGCTTACATCTCAGACGGGGCAAAGTCTGGTTGGGACATCTGGTAGCCACGCTTCACCATCTTGTAGAACCTGGAGTCCACAGCCATGCTGGGGTAGGGGCTCTTCCCTAATAGAAAATAATATAGTGTAATTTTAGCAAGCAAATCATGAAAGAACTGTGTAGATGTAGGGTGCATGTGCACTTGTTCAGACCTAAAGAGAAGATCTCCCACAGGAGGATGCCATAGGACCAGACGTCACTCTGGACGGTGTAGACGCAGTCAAAGATGCTCTCTGGTGCCATCCACTTCACTGGCAGACGTGCCTTTAATGCAAAACGCACAAAAATGTTTTGTATTTAGCCTGTAACTGATGTAACGTGATGTAAATGTTGGCTCTAATGGGGCTTACATTGCCCTTCACCACGTAGTTGGAGTCATTCATGATGTCACGCGCCAGGCCAAAGTCACAAATCTTGGCCACTCTGTGGTTGGTCAAGAGGACATTCCTAGCAGCCACGTCTCTGTGAATACACTGCACACACACATGCACACATGCACACATGCACACACACACACACACACACACACACAGTTTGTTATGTCTCCTACAATGAAAAAAATATCTCTGGACGGAGTGTATCTTAATGTAGCAAGAAGAATTATGATCAAATACATACAACTGTAATGAGTAAATATGAATAATGTAATGGGAAATACCCCTCATAGCCCCCTACCGAATTATTTCACACCCTTCATTTATCACATTCTATAAAGAAAAATATTCATGCAAATTTGGTTGCATTTTTCAGAAAAATGGGATTTTGTTTGTTGTCTGGGTAACACCCGCTTTCTAGGGACAACACAGCAGCTGCTGATATAAATGATCACAGCAGTGTTTTCTGCTTTAGATGTTTGTACATTTAAATCCTTTCAGCGGGTAAAATCACTCACATTTTTGGCAGCCAGAAAGTCAAGGCCCTGGGCCACTTGAAAGGAAAACCTCAGCAAATCATCAATCTCGAGCGGCCAGTCACCAGTCTCCTCACAGAAAGAGTCTGGGCAAGGATCAGACACAAATAATATTAGTAACACCCGGGGTCAGATGGTAAAGAGGTGGATGTTTCTCATTAGCATGCTGCTGCATGATTTAAACTGGGTTTGGGTGAGAAAGCTTTTTACCTTGAGATGATTCCGTATTTGGCAGCTGGCTGGGTCTCATCTCCAAGTAACTGCCTGAGGATGTACTGGAGATCCCACTGTCACTGTTGGATGGAAAAAACAAGAAGCGATTGGGATGTAAGCAGAAACGCATAACAGAGATTAAATGTTTTCCCACAAATCCTCCATCGCTAGACACATGCATGTGTTTGGTGGGGTACCTTCTAATGAAGTGTTTCTGACTGCAGATGTTCTTGTAGTCGGTAGAGTTCTCCATAATGTCGGGAATGTTCATGACAAAGTTTACAAACGTCTCTGCCTTCTGGCGAAGGAAGTTCAGGAGATCGCCGAGGCAGCAGTACTCTGTGATCACAAGCACTGGTCCTGATGAGATAATGTGTTTGAATGGAAATGACTTCATTAAACTAGATTTTCCATGAACTGGATGACTGAGAATTTTCAGAAACATGGACAAGATCTGAATTTCATCAAACATAATGCAGAAGAAATACAGGATGCTGTCTGACCTCCATAGGTGCAGGCTCCCAGTAGATTGACAATGTTCTTGTGGTGTCCCAGGTGGCTCATGATCTTCAGTTCAGACATCAGAGCTTCCATCTCATCTGAATGGGCAGTGGCTGCACAAACACGATGCAGATTGTCATTAAATTATCATCTTATCTGATCACACGAAACAAGTGATTTGGGGCTTCAAATGCCTAAATCTAAGTATTTTTCATTTTATCTGGAACATTTTCCGTCACCCTGACACGCAAACGATGATCTCTCTGTTCAGTCGACGGTCTTAACACTGGCTCACCTTTTAACATTTTCACAGCTACACGCATCACATTGTCTTCCTTTCCCAGACCATAGGCTGTGGCCTCAACAACCTTTCCAAAAGCCCCTGCACCCAGGATCTTCCCTGGTCGGACAGAAAATACAATAAGAAGGCATTTTAAGTATAACATAAACCAGCTCTGTTATTCATATACCATTTAATAATCACAGTGTTACAAAATGCAAACACTCAATTATCAATTTAGCATAACGTGGTGCAAACCTAGCTTCAGCTTGTCTCTTGGGAACTCCCACTTCTCATTGTAAGGCAGCTGAGTGGGGTCAATGAAGATGTAGTTGTTTCCAACTCTTGTCTCAATGATCTGCCAGCGGATCTCATATCTGGGTTTCTGAAGATGTAAATAGGATCACATGGTAGTAAAACAAAACAACAAAAACACTGCAGTGTCCCTTGGAAATAATAACATGTCTAAACAGTATTTCACAACTTAGATTACTGTCTGTTGTGGTAGTTACACTTTAAGAATGTGTTTACACATTACCTGCTTATATTTGTAAAACAGAAAAACCAGTAGCACAAGGAAGATGGTCAGAATGCTTGCTGCTCCTGTCAAGGTCCACGTGAAGAGCTCGTCTGCACAATCAGAGAAAGATCGGTATTAATGTGTAATTTAAATAATATGGACTGACTGCGTGACAGACAAGATGATATTCTCTAATCTCCCTGTGTGGTGATTTTGAATACTGTTTGTGCATGTGTACTTTTATGAAGTGTTGAGCTACAGAACATACAACAAAAGAATTGTGCAGTTTTGTAATGATCAGATTATCCAAAACGCACCGGTAACCTCCAAGGCAAAGGTGTCTGTGCTGGTGCCGACAAGGTTGAAGGCCACACACTCCACCGTCATCCTATGGATGGACGGCCCCACGGTGACAACACTCTCCACCTCCACGGCCCCGTACTCCTCCCGCTGGACCTCCACTGTAGAAGCCTTGAGAGGGATCGCCATCTGGAGCCCTGAGTTGTTTTCATTGCACCTGCATCATTGTAACGTGTATACAGTCAGACGAAGGCTCAGTATATGGTGTAATACACCAAACTTAATGATATTTTTCTGACTACTGTTCCCAGTGCAGGGATACTTACGTAGGCCGTATCCCAAAACACTGGTACCAGATGATTCTGGGAGCAGGATAGCCAAATGAGGTGCAAGTGAGCGTGGTTATGTTTTCCCATTTCACCACAGCAACAGGTCTCTCTGCCAGTGAAAGACCAACAGCAATGGTCAGATTTGAAAGAAACATGTATTTTCCTTTAACCTGGGAGAGTTTAATCATGCCGCAACACCATGAATGTGTTTACTGATTTGATTCATGCCTACTTACGATACATTTGGACCTGAAATGTGATGGATGCATTGGCCAGGTCGCTCCTGGCATAGAAGGTGTATTGCCCCTGCTCCTGTGCATTCATTCTCTTCAGCTGCAGAGTAGCATGGTATCTAAAACAAAAAAAAAATAAAAAAACAAGAAATACCCAAAAGGATCTTTAAACTGAGAAAAAGAGGAATGTCTGCAGAATCTACAGTGACTAATACTGTGGTTTGAATTCAGACAGAGCCCATGTATCATCGGCGAGTACGTCAACAAGCTAAAAAGAGAACACCACTCTTCCCTCTAGCAGCAGTTTCATGACCTGAGGAAATACAATGACCTTGGTGTTCCCTGTCAAATTCACCGAAAATGCACCAACAGCATATTTCAAATCTAGAGTAGCTTCCCCTTCTTGTAGTACACTTGGTTGTTATTTTAAATGTAAACTGTGCTGACATCTTGGAGCAATAAGATTGATTCCACTTTTGTATGGTCTGTCACCTCTCTGTCGTACCTGTTGTTGTATCTGATGAGCTTGTGCTCCTGCGTGGACGTGTTGGGAGATGTCGGCGTGTGCCATCTGTGCTCCGTGATGTGGGGGTACGCTTCGATGAGCACGCTGAGCTCCAGATCTTCTCCCTCGTTCACCTCGACTGAAAGACCCTGGTGGGCCAGTTTAGGGGACAGCTGAGGCAGAAGCCTGATGTAGGACTTGTCTATTTAGATGAAGAAACCACACAGTTTGTTTTCAGTGGTTGACCAACGAGCCAGGCCTTTCAATATGAGACGTGGCGAGCGTGATCGTTTCGGTGGCTTACCTACAACCAGCAGGTATGTGGTTGAACTGTTCACCCCTGCTTCGTTAGTGCCAATGCAGGAAATGTTTCCTGTGTCTGCAAGGTCCACGGCAGAGATGGTCAGTATGCTCTGTATGTCCAGGCGATTTTCTCCACTGGAGCGAACTCTCTCCTCTATCGTTGCTTTCTGAAGACAAAAAGGTGGAAATCAAATCAGAGTTCAAATTACTATTTCTATCACAATGACGAAAACCCCCCATAATGCCTCATACTGACCGACTTGGTGGTGTATTTCCAGGTGACATTGTAGTTGAAGTTGGGGTTGTGTGTTGTGCAGCGAATCTTGAGTTCCTCCCCAACAATGCGCACATATTCGTCTGTCTCCAAGAAGACATATGGAGGGAGACGAAGCTCTAGAGCCAGAGAAAATCATAAATGAGTGTCAAATGAGTCTTTGACAGCTTTGGGTAATCATTCCTAACAACCAAGTGGTCTCACTCTGAATGACATTGATGGAAAAGGCCTTAGAGGTCCTCTCCACTCCGTTGACCCTGGCTCTGCAGACATAATCAGCATTGAAGCTGGGGTGGAGGCTGTGGATGAGAATACCACGGTGCCGGTAAACTGTGAAGTTCATCCCTGGCGGCACGGTGGTGCCGTTGTCCATGCGGAGGCCCAGGTCTGTGGCTGCTGGGTCGGTCAGCAGGCAGGGCAGCAGGTAGTCCTCACCCTCCTTCTTCACCACCCGCAGGGACGTGCTGCTGGTCCAGAACACACGATTTGGGTCTAGTAGAGAAAGGGATGGTGACAATGTATTAGATCATAGAACAATGGAATAATGTGAGATTTACACTGAGGAAACCTAATGATGAATCACAGAAAAGTATAACAAGCGTGGACAATGGTCCATCCAAGCACTGCTGAACTAAACATTAGGAAGCTAACACAGAATAGTAGGACTCTTATTTATCCAAGCTCACCTTTTACGTACACATGCACTGAAGAGATCAGGTCACAATGCTGTGGCCCAGCAGTGTAATAACACTTGTATGTTCCAGTGAATTCTGCAGAGGGACGTTCCACCTTTAAGGTGCGGATGTTCCCGTTGCCCTTGGACAGGAAGCGCTTATGTTTGGCAAGCCTCGTTTGCATGTTTACAGGCCCGTCACCCTCACACCTCAGATCCAGAGGGGTCCCAAGTTTGACCACCACCTCAGAACTCCTCACGACCTTAGAGTTGAACTTGATCACCGGGCACTTCCATTCCACTGCAAAGGAATGAAAATGAATTAATGAATGCATTTATTGACTTTCTAGACAATGGACACACATAATAAGAAAAGTGTGAGAACAAATGAATCAAAATAGACAGACTTTGTTGCAGACGTTCTCAGAGAATGTGTTTTCTCCCTGATTATTCAAGGTCTTGTTTTCGTTTTGGTCATTTTCTGGTAACTGAGAACTCTGAGCCGTCTCGTCTATGACATGATTCCGATTTATTTTGGAAGTAATCTCATGAATTCAGGAAACAGATTGAACACTTGGACCTCTCGCTTCTGCTTTTTACAAATACTTAGGCCCTCATGTTCAACACCAAAAATAAGAGGAGACACATATTCAAGAATTATAAGCATGGAAAAGGTAATTGTATTTTCCAGACAGTTGGAGAAACAGCTAAAAAAAGACCTGGACCCTCAGGGTGCGAAGAAGCAAGTTTTTTTTGTTGAACAACAGTGCTCTCTTTGATGACTTTGTTGAGGATTTGGAAGTTTATAGAAACTCTGGACAGTTCAACGCATTTGTTTTGGGCTGGAGCACTTTTGTGAAAATTACTGACACTGACTGACATGCCTTTCCTGTTAATCAGCAGCTTTCTCTTATTTAGAGTTGAGTCCACACTTTCAGTAAAGCTTATAAATGTTTCCACTTAGAGGTTCGGACTGTGTGTTTTGAGGCTTTAAGCAGAACTGAGATTCCATGATCAGCATTTTCTCTATTCACCACAGCACACAGGCTAACGTAGAGAGATGAGGAATTAAATGAAGTCTGAAAAATCAACCAGCATTTGAGTTCTGAATCTCCTGATTGTCAGTCCAAACTATCCATCCAACCTAAAAATCACCCCAATTGCATCTCGTACAGTAATCCACCAGAAAGCAAAGCTAATTCACTCAGCCGCAATGAAACCAAACAACGGATGCTTTTATGTGCTCAAATACGAATACATGACATTGCAATTTGATGCCCATATATGTGGTGTCCAGAGCCAAATAAAAATTGAAAAAAAGAGAGAGAAAGAAAGCGTCACAAAAACATCTCATGATGCTACAGACGATTGTCCTGCTGTCAGATGTCAGACGCAGAGCGTTTCTCACTGACCATGGATTTATGCCGTGAAATGTGTGATTAAATCATGAGATCTTCATACACGAGAAGTCATGTTAAAGTATGCATAAGTATTATATAAATAACTGGTTAGCTGTGGTGCAGATAAATATCTCATTTAAAATATTTCTTGTTGCACTATCTTGTTGTATTTTAATTAAAAACTTTGATTTAATTTGACATTTACCAAACCTTTTTGAGCTTTTTCATTCTTAACCCTACATATTTTCAGACTTTGCACCTTTCAAATTAATATGAAAATGATTAAAAGTCTCTTTTAGAGAGCTCCTCTTTCATCTGTCTAATTTCAGATTGCGGATTACACATTTAAATCCACAGTAACTGTGAAAAAACAACCAGGGTAAAAAGTACAGACAGTAAATACGCTGCAGATGGAGATTTAACAGTCAGTGTTTGCTGGGCCTTACCTGCAGCGGCAGAGGCCACAATCCCCAGCAGCAGAGCGAGGTAGGACTGCATCCCGGATAAATTCCAGACTTGCAGTTTGAATGTTGATGTTTGCCTGCGCTACAAAACACTCTTCTTTGATCTGTGGTGTCAGAGGGAGTAATGAGAAAACCACCTCTGAAGTTGTGCTATTATGCATCCCCCCTCATTAACTTCTCTTTTCTGACCGGTCAGAGCAACTTTTCCTGCAAATACTGTGCTGAACAACAATCTATTCTATGGCAATGTTTGCCTTCTTGCGTGGGTATGAAAATCAGGAAACAGAAGAACGTATAAAATACTTTGAGGAAGCATTTCTTGATTACAGAGGGAATTAATGGGTCACTACACCTTCAGAATACAGCTGGGTTATGCATTATGGAAGCATCAGTCACTTTTTTCAAATGTACTCACCTGCAGATGTCTTCAGCGTAACAGAAGGGGTATGATAACCTCCCAGGGTTTGATGTTTCCAGCATCCAGAGCTGACACAAGAGTCCCTTCTTCCCCTTCTTCTCCCTTCTGCTTGTTTACGGTCTCCTCACCACAGAAGTCACTGCAAACATGAAGTCTTTCACACGGCAAGTGCTAGAGGGTGGAGGCAACTGTGTGTGTGTGTGTTGGGGGGGAGGCGGCTCAGCATATCACACTCAACAAATTAATGAACCAGTGTCAGATCGTCACAGAAAGGCACAATTCTCCTGAGACATCTGTTGAGGTGAGACTAATCACCTCCATCTCCCGTTGAACCATGCCTGCCAGGCATTTCAAGCCAGGGCAAGCGTGAACTCGTGGGAGAGGGAAGGAAAGTCAAGTCAGTCTTAGATATATAACCTCAGGATCAGAGAAAGGCACTGAGAGATACGAGAGTGTTGAGTGAGAAGAGTCATTGTGGATAAATATAGATACAGATAAGATTTGATCTGAATAAGACTTCATCTCAGGTTCTTGCAAGTTATAGGAAGGTTTTTCACATAGATTCAGTGAGCGTTCAGAGCTTTATATTAGCGAGACCAGCAGGAATTAATTTCAACCAGGATTAGTATGTTGTATGTAGTTGTTCAGTTTTAGCATTTGTAAACAGTTTTAGTGGGAAAAATACATATAGACAGAGTAGGGTGGCTAGACAAGAGCCACTGAATTCACATGATTACACTACACTCCCAGAATGCAGGGCTCCTTGTGGTTCCTAGAGTCTCTAAAAGTAGAATGGGAGCCGGAGCCTTCAGCTATCAAGCTCCTCTCCTGTGGAATCAGCTCCCAGTCTGTGTACGGGAGGCAGACCCCCTCCTCACATTTAAGAGTAGGCTTAAAACTTTCCTCTTTGATAAAGCTTACAGCAGGGCTGACTCAGGTGAGCCCCGGGTCCCCCCTTAGTTATGCTGCTATAGGCCTAGACTGTTGGGAGACTTCCCATATGCACTGAGCTCCTCACTCCTCCTCTCCCTCTCCAACTGTACGCACTCTTATCCCATTAATGCTTGATATTAACTCGACTGCTTCCCTTTCTCTCCTCTCTCTCTCTTCTTCTGTTACTTTCTGCAGGTATTTCTGCCTCCCAAGCTGCAGAGTCTGGATCTGTGGTTGCAGTCACCTGCTGCCCCCATGTTCCTGCTGTTATTGCTCTTATTATTAGTATTACTATTATTATATTGCTACTTGTATAGTTTTTATTATTATTAACATCAATACCATTACTACTGCTGTTGCTTTACATCTCTGCCATGCCCTGGTCTGTGTACCTGTGTTTTCCCCGGTCTGAGCGCCTGTGTTTCATGTGTGTTTTCCCTGTCGTGTGTTTAATGCGTTAGTTCTCCGTGTCTGTCTTGTTGTTCCTAGGTTTTGGGTTTCCTGTGTCTGCGTTTGTTTCCTGTCTCTGCCACCCTCGTGTCTCCCTGATCATTAAGTAGTTTCACCTGTTCCCCTGTGTTCACCTGTGGTCCATCCCCTCGTTAGTGTCCTGTGTATTTAAGTGTGTTCAGTTCTTAGTTTCCTTGTGGCATCATAGTCTATGTTTCCTGCGTCTATGTGTGAGAAGTCTATGTCTCCGGGCCTCGTTTCCTTTGCTCCCTGCCTGACTTACCGCTTTTGTAAGTTCATCTTTAGTTATGCCGTTACTAAAGAACGTTTTGCGTACGGGCTGTGTGCACTTGAGTCCCTCCATTCCTCCTCCACCTACTCCTGACAATCTCTATGTGGAACTGTACTGTGCTGCTGTTCTCTCTCCTCCTGCTCTCACTCTACCTCTCTCTCTCTCTCTGTCTCACCGGTCAACCACCCAGAGCTTAGTTCTGCTTCTGGTTCTGCTCGAGGTTTCTGCCTGTTAAAAGGCAGTTTTTCCATGTCACTGTCGCCTAGTGCTGCTCATGCTGGGACTTGGTGGGTCTCTGTAAATAAACAGTCAGTCTAGACCTTCTCTATATGAAAAAGTGCCCTCACATAACTTTGCATAGAAATAAAACTGAATTGAATCGAATAATACACATTTATTGTCGCATTTACAACATATAAAATGACACATATAAAAAATACATTTGTAAACGTTAAGAAGAGCTTTGGTACCATAGATTGTGATACAGTGATCTTGTGCATTTTAAATTGCTACAGAGTATTACGTGTTTTAAATGGTGGACTAAACACTGAAAGTCGAAACACTGTGTAAGTGAATGTTATAGAATGAAACATTGTTTATATGTACACGTATGGCTATCTAGGTTTCTTGAGTACTTTAGCCCTTTATATCAGCAAGCGACAATAGCTGCAAGACAAAAATCTGTCAGTCTATATACAAAGGTACTCGTGTGTGCTAAGGCAGTGATACGCTGTATTTATTATTTCCACTTGTGATAGTCCCGTCATCACAGGAACTGATTTACTGTAACAGCCACATATTTAAGTCAAAAGTTGAATTATATCTTTATATCTTCACTATGAATATCCACATTTTTCTAAATAAAGTGCAAATCTGGCACAGAACTATGAAATAAACCTCCATAAGACTAAGTATATCGAAATTCACAAATGACATACATTTCATATAATTCTCAGAAAAAACATAAAACTGGAAACCTCCATAAGGCATGTGTAGCTAAGAAGAAAGAATTTCTCATAGTAAAACAGTGCATCTTGAATTTGTCTGTATTTCATGTCCTTCACAAAAATATCATGATACAGTGAACCCAATTGCTCATACTTGCAACATATTCAATTACCAACTTTCCACGGCTGGTTGTGGTTTAGGACATAATGTTAATGATTCCCACTAATATGAGAGTTGTATATTGTTCTTGTTTGGACAGTACTTTGTATATTTGTTTACGGTTTGTTTTTAAAACTAACATAATTGTAAAAAAAAGCAAAAGAGTTACCCGCATTTCTAAAATATCTACACTGGTTGTGTGAACAGTAAAGAGGGGATAAAATAAAAACATTCAAAAAGTGACATATGGCTGAATGTGTCTAACTAAAAAAGCACATATCTCATAAGGCCTCATAAGTCTCTGGCTACAATGCAATATACAGTAAACACATGTTTACTTACTGTAAACTGATGCTATGGGAATGTGAGGAGAGTGTGTATTTATGTTATGGCAAGCTTCCAATAAATGACAACATCATGCTCATTGTTTCTAACCATTTTGTAGTTTCAGAGGTACTAAGTTTGATACGCATACTCAAAGAAGGGCAAAGGCTTTTGAGTAGTGGAAATACAAAGATTGCCTTCTCAGGCTCAATGATGCTACATTCTAGTTTAGTCACATTCCCTTTAGTTTTTTTTGTTTTTGAGATCCCAGAAAAGGGCTCTGTTTTCTCCGGGTTCCTGCATGTGGCTACAGGAAGCTGTCTTCTACCTCGGGCGTCCCGGAGGAGCCCAGCAGAGCGTCTCTCTCGCTGGTCTCCTCCAGCCTGTCCTCTGGAAGAGTGTCAGCCGTGTCCTGCGACATGGAGTCTGTCTCCTCCTCCAGAGCCAGAGAGCTGAGGGCAGGAAAACAAAACACAACTTCACAGTGTGCACTCAGTCACATATGAGTCACAGAAAGACACACCATAGTCAGTATTTATTAATGTCTCCTAGTGGTGCTGAGCCTGACATCCTCCCTCATTTTGTTTTTTTTCATCTTCCTTCCAGCAACCACAAGTCATTTTTAACTGAGAAATGAATCTACTCATTCATTTTGAGAACATTTAAAGACATTATGCATCTTTTGCTTCTTCACGTCAGTACTTCCAATGCAGCTCTTTGTATAGAGGCATGTTGAGTGCTCCCTTTGTAGCCCTTGCAGTTATGCATGTATACACTGACACTCTCGCTGAACTTCTTGGACAAATCGATTTGCTGACAAATCGTTCTGATGTTGATCTGACTGACATCTTAAATAAAGTTTGAAAAGAAATAACAGTCGGCCTACTCAACCGCAACTAAAATGCTTTCGCATTGAAAGGCCATAAATTAATTTCATTGCTGACTAATTTGTTGATTATTTTCTCACTTATATGAGTTATTGTTTGGTCTAATGTCAGAAAATACATCTTTAAGTTGCTTGTTTTGTCCAACTATCAACCTAAACCCCAAACACACTCAGTTTATGATCACTTAGAACAAACAAAAGCAGCAAGTCCTCACTATTAAGAAGATGAAACCAAAGAATGGTCGACAGCATTGGCATTTTGCTAAAAACTAATTAGTCGATTACCAAAATAAGTGCTGATTAACGTTCTGTGAATCTACTAATTACTTAATGGTTTCAGCTCTGGCCATAACTTTACACTTTTCAAAGGAAATTGAAAGGCGACTGTTGATTGATCTTGTTACCGATTTCTTATTTTGATTCCAAGATGCTACCTGGTGGGTCCATGAGATCAGTCTGTGGATCTGTTTTCTCTCCTATTTGGGCCAAAGACCTCAAACCTAAACCACAGTGTTAAAGGTATAATCTATGATCCAAATGTAAACAAGAGAATGGCTCCATTGCCAAAATTCAAAACACAGGGTTGGACTCTGCTATCACTCCGATCGACAGGTCATATAACACAGCGGTCCCCGGACGTTTCTGCGCCACGGACCGGTTTCATGTAAGACAATATTTTCACGGACCGGCCTTCGTGTTTGGGGCCATAAATATATCGAAATAAAATGATATGACCGGCATAAAAACAAAAATACAGTGGATAAAAAATACAACTCACAATGACGCTGAATTAGTGGGAGCCCTGAGGTTGTGTCTCTGCAACGAGCCGGTCAAATCTACGGGTAATGGGAGACAGTGACACCCGAAGTGTGTCCTTATGTCCAGTCTGCTCCGTAATGTTGTTTTGGTCGCTGTCACTTGACGTGTCAAGAGACACAGACGCACAGACGGATGTATCCAGTAATTTTTCAAAATAAAACATCTTTCAGACTCTGATAATCAATAAAATATTTTTTTATTTCATTCTCTGCGGCCCGGTACAAAAATAACCCGGTGGTTGGGGGCCACTGATATAACACACAGACTAATACTGATTCTATGTGTAAATATATCTGTATTTGGTACGGTCAAACATCAACTTTGCTTGACGGCATGTTTTTATATGCTATAAAACCAAGTCTCCAAGTCTGCCTCCATAATACAGCTATTGTCTCAGCTCAACATCTGGATGAGTGGGTGTGTGGTGGAAAAAACACTGCTCTTGTTAAGCAAATGCATCCTCATCTTTCTTGTAATCCCAGCATTTGGTAAAACATCTGCAGCATCTTTTCAGCGGCTCTGTACCTTGCAGGGCTTTCTGAAGGCACGTCATTGAAAACCTCCTCCGGCTTGGGGTCTGGGATGGGAATGATATATTCGTTGTATGAAGTTATGACTTCCTGTGTGTCTGCCTCTTGTCCAAACTCTCCGGGGCTCAGGCTCTGGTTGTAATGGTCCACGGGGACGTAGTGGGTGATGGGGGACGGGGAGCCAAATGCTGGGTTGGCGATCGGAAAGGGTGAGGACAGTCGGGGTTTGGTGCGGGCGACTGCCGGGTGGTCACTCTTCAGGAAGTTGTCGTTGACTTGGTTGTATTTCTGTTGTCAGGAGACAATAGTTTGATGATTTGAGGAATCAGGGAATTAACACTTTATGAGCTTGAGGCTGCAGAGCTTATATCAGACGTTCACCAACAATCACAGTTGACAAACCGTTTAAGAAACAGTGAAGAATCAAACTGGTGGTCATTGTGTTTACTATGTGAACTGCACAGTATTAGAACCTTTTCTTTCTTTCTTGCAGAGTTCAAACACACAGAGCAGTGCAATATTCCCAACTTCTGCAGATATCACCGAAAGTCTTTTACTTCTCTTTGGTGAGTTTTTTGTTTAACTAATTGTACATTACTGTGTTAAAAACTAATTTTAAAAGAGAACTTCAGAGAGTTGTCCAAATCTAAATTCCTAGATCTATATTTGCTTTTGTTGACTTATATTTTTTCAACATGTATACCTCTGTGTTGGATATATTATAGCTATATAAGTTACATGACTGATATTATGTACTTTTGTACTTGTCATGAAGTAATATATTATTATTTATATCATATTATTGGATGATTATTAGTTGATCATGTGTTTTGTATGAAATACCTGAGCCTGCAAAGTAACTAACAAGTATCTCAAAATTGTACTTAGTCACTTTCCACTACTGGCATCTATGTAGCTCAGCAGCTGAATGGTTACCAGTCCTCCAACCAGCCACTAGGGGGCAGATAGGCTGACTGTGAGTGAATGAATTGAATGAATGAGTGTATGTGTGAATGTGAAGGTGAATGAATGAATTGGTAGATAACCTCACCCAAGCATAACATACTATTTGAAGATCAGGGATATGTGGTTTAGTGGTAGAAGTTGAAGCTCACGGTTTAATGCAGCAACATTGTAAAAAAGTACCTTTTTATAGCTGTCTGTCAGCATTTTCCCCACGCTGTGGACCAGAAAGGAGAACTCAGGCCTCTTCTCAAACTTCTCGTCCCAGCACTTCTTCATGATGTCATAACTGCAACATAAACAACATAAAAAAGAATTAATGTCTTATTCCAACATTTTCATGTCAGGGTTACTGGAGAGGTGACATTAAAGGTTAAGATTACAGTGAGACTCACACTTCGTCAGAGGCGTGGGCGGGTTTGGCCATTCGGTAGCCTCTCTTCAAAGCGCTGTAGAACAACTCGTTCATGGGCAAATCAGGATAGGGGGTTCCTCCTACAGAAAGCATTTCCAATCATTTAAATGCTAACCTAGAAATCATGCTAAGAAAGTCATGCACAGGCCAGAAATACTGTTTGAACTAGATAACCATAAATCTGAAGTCACACACACAACAAAATAATTCCGAATAAGAACGGCATTGTCTTAACCTACAAGACATTTGACACATGAAATTAATCTTGAGTATTTTCCGAGAAAAACAACACTGACTGATTATTTTAATCACATTTGTTGTGCAATGAAGTGATCCACATCAGTAAAAAAAAAATATGAATCTGAAAAGTCCAATGAATGTTAGATTCAGACCGAGAAGCACAGAGAATCTTTGGTTATCACTTACAGAGGCCGGATTGTGAGTTTGTTTTCTCTTACCCGAGCTTATGCTGGGTATGCAATAAACTGTCTCCTTTGTTTTCATGGTCATATCATAAAATCGTGGGAAGAGGGTTTAGAAAAAAAAAGCTCACAATACTCTGAGCAAGGAAATGCTGATTTTAAGGCCTACAAAGATTTAGCTCTCATATGAGATTTCAAACTAACTGTCATGTACTTGCAATCAGATACAGAATTAGACATTTTATTTAGCTTTGCACATACACAGATGCCATTTTGGAGCCCAAGAAACATCTTTTTCCAGGATTGTTTGTGTGACTTGAAGAGTTAGCGAGAAATTAAGCAGGTGAAACCGGTACAATGTGACCTATATAAGCAATGAAAGAAGATGAATCCCTCTCATGTGAAAACCAGTTCTGATCAACAGCTTTTGTGTTTGTTAACGTGTGCGTATATGTGTGTGTGTGTGTGTGTGTGTGTGTGTGTGTGTGTGTGTGTTTGGACTGACCCAGTGTGAAAATCTCCCAAAGAAGAATGCCGTATGACCACACGTCACTCAGAGTGGTGTACAAATTATGGAAAATACTTTCTGGTGCCATCCACTTCAAGGGCAGGAAGGTCTGAATGAAAGAAAAAAATAAACACACCATGTGAGGAAATAAAGAGCTATTTATGAAACATTAGACAGTCAACTGGGTTAAAAGAGTCCAGTTATTTGCTACCATTGCGGATCCACTTAGGCTCTTATTCGCAGTATGTTATTTAGCTACAGTGCCATTTAATTTGGATGAAGTTATACCCATTACAACACTTTCATTTGGCAGGTTCTTTAGTCCAAAGTGACTGTGGATTCAAACTCGACAGAAACAAGAGTCAGTTGTCATCATAAATTAGAAGTGCATCCCTTGCAAGCGCTTAGGGTATTAATCTATTTCTTTATTCTCGATCTGCCCAATGACGCAGCCACTTACACTGCCTTTAGAGATGTAGTTGGAATCATGCATGATGTCTCTGGCCAGGCCGAAGTCACAGATCTTCACCAGTTTGCCCTCACAGATCAACACGTTCCTCGCAGCGAGGTCACGGTGGACGCACTGTGGTGGAGTAAAATAAAATGCATTAAAATTGTTCTTTTGTACAATGCTAGTTGTTCCTAGTCTTTAATCCAAGCCAGCTGACTGCTCGCCGTAGCTTCATGTTTGGCGTCAATCTTCTCTTCTAAATCTCAGCTCATCTCAAAATGTGGAACTACTCCTTTAAATTCACAGGAACTGGAGGCTTGAGTCAAATATCACAGGCCGCCACATATTATTATGTGACATTATTCTTAATATCCTACATTCTTGGAAGCGAGGAACTCCATCCCCTTTGCCACTTGGTAGCTGAAGCCCAAAAGATCGTCATAGGTGAGAACGGGAGAGTCACCGATGACCATATCCAACCCGCCGCCACCTGAACACCATGACAGGGTGAGACAACAGACGTAAGAAGAGGAGAAGGTGAGGATGAAGAAAGGATCAAGAATGAAGACATTGTTTTGTCTTTGGGGGGAACTCCGGCTGTTCTGTAACTGCACGGGATGAGATGAAGCTCACGCCCTTCATAGCCGTGACAGCTAGACAGCAGACAGATGGTTGGCATCACATCATACTGTACTACTACTGTCATTCTTCTTTGTTTCCTGTGTTCAGTGTGCTGAATACACACATATTTTTAATTTACAACACGGGAAAATTTATTACTGTTAATACTGGAGAGTCTACAAATGTACAACATAAACAGAGACACACACACACACACACACACTTGGCTCAAATCAAACCTCGTTCCTGATAGATGCCCTGCTGGTACGGAGACTCATATGGAGAGGGCTGGATGTCTGCGTACTTGATGCTGTCTATCTGCTTCTGCATGGGCATGTAGAATGAGGGCTCGTCTTTACTCATGTCCATGTATCCTCCATCACTCTCACTCCCGAAAGACACATAGCTGGAGGGATACACGATGTGTGAAAAAAATGCATGGACTTAAATCCACATTCATCATGTAAACTTTATGAGAAAGTGGCTTCGGTCTGGTGTGTGACAGCAGAAAGTTCAATAAAAGAAGTCCCCCCTGGTTATATTACATTATACAAAATGCTGCTTTGTGCAGCACTGAATGGAGATTTTATGCAGTTCGTTTGTTCCTCTCACCCTTTCCTCTGGCTGAGCGGAGTGCTTCCTCTAGAGATGAGGCAGCCGTCGTCTTGGTTCTTCTCAGCGTAGTACTGCAGGAGGTTATGCTTGTTCCTGTGCAGGTAGTCCACCAGGTCGCCATAGCGACAGTATTCGGTCACCAGATACAGAGGGCCTGATTGGTGGAAGGAGAGAATTCTTGGGATTTACAAAACATTAATTTCACTATAAGCATGACACACTTACTTTTCACACAACACAAATATGCATAAAAGAAACATATATTAAGCTAAATAAAGTTACTTAAACATTTAGGGAATCATTTATAATAATATTAGCTAAAAAAGGGTTGATTAAATGAGTATACATTTTTCTTAAATGGTCAAGATTATATGATCAGTAAGTCACTTAGTGTATTACGAGTTCACAGACAAAGAAAAGAGACACGGAGGATAAAACAAACAGCAGATGTCTCTGCAAAGTAGGCACCTCAGCCAGCAGAAGCACCAGGACAGTTGAAGAAAAATGCTCACCACTGGTATCAGGTGCTGTTAATGTGCAAACAAATCATACACATGACCAAATTATCATGTGCATCAGCCCGGTACAGCACTGCTGCTCACTGTGATGCTCACCATGCTTGGTGCAAGCTCCTAGTAAGTTCACGATGTTGAGGTGAGGACCCAGGTGACTCATGATCTTCAACTCTGACATTAGGGCCTGCGTTTCACTCCTCCTGGCTGTAGCTGGATGTAGAGAGGGGTAGGTGTGAGAACAGCAGAAACAAAACATACGGAGATCAGGACACACTGCGTCCTTGCCAAACTGTTCAATGACCCGTTGGCTGAATCTCGACCCAGGCTGGCAACCAGACTAAAGCTCAGCAGGCTGCTACTCTCTCTGTGCTCGCAGGAATATGGCTCTGGTGTGACAGTATTTGACAGCTATACGCAGGGGACTCTACTGTGGTCCGCACATGGCTTTCTGCTGTGTTTTTACATTGTATGTCTTACATTTCAGCATTTTCACGGCCACTTTTGTGCTGGACTGGGAATGAGTGAGACCATACGCAGTTGCTTCGACCACCCTGCCAAAGGCTCCTGATCCAAGAGTGCGACCTGAAACACAAAGAAAGGCTCAGTAGGACAGAGTGTGAATGGAGCACATGGTAGACCTGAAAAGGAAAAGAGAGCCTCTCTGTTCACTCAAATGTGAATGTAAACACACTGGTATTTTCTTCCCCCAGGACAGTGAGATTAGAAACTGGCTTGAGCAAGTTATAACAGATACTTTCTTGAGCAGGAAGGCCTGAGTGAGTTTGGAAAGCGTCCTGCTTGTTAAGGAGCAGCTGACGACCAACAACACGTAATCGATAACAAAAGAGCTTTAAAAATGAGGTGGTATTACAGCCAAGGAGACAAGTTTAACAAACCTCACTTAGTATTCTAGACTGAAGTACGCCCAGACGACCCGCACCATCCACAGCACTAATGTCCCCTGGTGACAGCTACATATTCATTTGTTTGCTCGTCTCAGCATCAAGCAGACTAAGGACTAAAATCTGTTTAGTCTGAGGTTAACTAGTTTTATAAAGGTTGCAACACTTTTAGAACCACTACAGTGAAGGACCACGAAACCTTGAATATCAATGAATACATTGATCAACACTAAAAAGATGGAGAAATAAAAAGTGATAAAGAAAATGTGTTTTAACAAACAAAAAAACATCAACGATTATTACATTAATTAACATTAATTAATTAACATGAACATTATAGTAATTCATATATTGAATGCAGCCTGCCATGTAAATTATAATGTTGGCAAAAGGAAACCAAGTGATAAACAATATACAATTTTTATTTGGTTTATATTATTACATTATAATATCATTAAAATGGCTTTTTGTGTATTTTTAGTATTTAAGTACATTTTTAATCTATGTTTACTGGCATATTCATTACACTTTTAAGTACATACATTTTAAATAGACTTATTATTTTTATTAATACATCTTTTTGTTTTCTAATTCAATGTCAAATGATGAACTGTTTTATAATAATTTAGAAGGCATCACTAAGTCCTTTATGCAATTTTGCACTTCAGTATTTGAAATGACAAGAAAGTACTTGAAATGTACAGTATATGTTTACACAAATACATTTAGTATTTCTATCTATCTGAATCATTTTCAGTTTATCTAGTCTTAATTTTTGACTTGGATGCTGTAAATTTTAAATGCATAAAGAGGCAGCAGGTCAAGGCAAGTTCATTTGTACATGTTTTGCCCACATTAGTATCAGCTTTCTCTCCGTACAATTACGTGTCTCTGTTTGCCTGAGGACTCACCCAGCACCAGGCTGTCTCGCTGCATTTCCCAGGCCAAGTTGTAGGGCAGGTGGATGGGGTCCACATAGATGTACTCATGACCGTCCTGGCTCACAGACTCTATCACCTTCCATCTGATCTCATAGCGAGGTTTCTGAAAACATCACCAAAAAAACCCCACATGAAAACACACCCAACACCCAAAACAAAAGGCTTCTTTTGTACATTTTAATCCACTATACTTTGTATTTATGGCTCGTGAAGACGAACTCAACAAACTGCTGATTGTGGAGTTTGTTACTTTGTTCCTTACTTTCCTCCATACAGCGATGAGGATGATGATCGACATGATGATGATGGCCACTAAGGCCAGAACAGCAGCCAATACTGCCACCTGGGAGAACAGTGCTGCAACAGGCAAAAGGACAAACAGCATTAGCCAGGAAGAAGATAAGGCTGTAAATTCAAACAGAGAACTTTTAACCAATGATTCAAACTCTCAATGGACATAAAACCTCACTTTGACAATGTTGACAATGATTTTGTAAAGAAAGCTGCAGTTATATTTATAGCTTCAGTAAAAAAAACACATATTTTGTCTTGACTTACTGTTTGGTGAAACCTTGTATGGTGTCGCTACAATTGTTTTTTACCAGACCACCCTGTGTTTTAGCTTAACCCAAATGTGATTTGTATGTTTTATTATTATTGCCGTTTTAATTGTGTTTTAATTTACACAGTGAAAAGAGTAAACATACATATTATGTTATGCGATTTTCACTTCCATCTGGACAAGTGACACTGACATATAAAAAACACTAAAATGGGATTCTTCACATGACACCTACTGCTGGACACCAGTTTAACGTCTCTTCGGTCAACAAGTCCTGCGTGGTTGCTGGTCTCACAGCGAACTGAGACCTGCTGGGGCTTGTGGAAGGTGACCTGGCTCCACACTTGGCTGGTTTTACGCGTCCCAGCGTAGCTGACGTTGGTCTGGATGCTCAGCACCTCTGGCTCTGGTACCAGCGGCTGCCACACCGCTGTCTGGTTGCTGCACCTGCAGCAGGACATGAGATCGGTAAGAGGAATCACTTCAGCTGCAGCAGTGCAGAGGCAGAAGGAGTCAAAGCAGATGCACGGAATTTGAAAGTAGAAGAAATGTCTGTGTATGGTCAGCACTACAGTGTTCACTGTGGGACAGTTCAGAGATGAACGGGTGCTGGTGTGACTTACTTGATCATGCTGTCACAGCTGTACCACTGTATGGTCGGGGTTGGAACCCCCTCTGCTACACAGGTCACCAAGTGTCTCTTCCCAGGGAGGTGATGGTCAGCCAGGTCTTTAATCTGAGCGGGAACTATGCACAGGGGGGGCAGCAGTCATTAATCATCACTGACATGGAAACAAACCAAGTATGCCCCTTGATTTTTCTTATGCAAAAAACATTAACTTTCAAATTGTCTATGCTTCAAGACCAGGACTGCGGTTTAAGAGCTAAAAACCTAAGTTTCTTAAAACAGCCTCTCACCTTGGACCTCCAGGTCAAAGGTCACTTGCTTTGTGTCATCTCCATTTGTGACATGGACGGTGTAGCGGCCCTTCTGCTCCGTCCTCACCCTCACCAAGGTGAGAATAGTGACGTACCTGAGGCAGAAGAAATATGGACAAAAGAGGAGGGAAGTTTAAAATAATATTTTCCCTTTCCTCCAGTATGTATGAGCTGCCAAATATTTGTCACAAGGATGAGAGATATTTGAGTAATGATCATATTGAAGATGATTAGCAGGAGGCCAAAGATTTGATTAGATTTTTAGGGAGAACACATCATGAAGCAATGTGGGCTGTTTTAAAAGGGAATGAGTGGTTGTTCTTGAGGGTTTGGCCACTTTAAATGGAAGACCCTTCTCCTGACCACAGCTAAAAACACTCTATAATAATATGGTCTGCTGATGACTGGATACGCTGAATTCCTCAACCCAACCAGTCGAGGCAGATGACCGACCACCCAGAGCCCGGTTCTGGTTCTGCTCGAGGTTTCTGCCTGTTAAAGGGAGTTGTTCCTTGCCACTGTTGCCTAGTGCTGCTCATGGTGGCAATTGTTGGGTCTCTGTAAATAAAGAGTCAATCTAGACCTGCTAGACCTCATATTGAGTGCATGTTGGCAAAAATGTGAAAACATGCTCCTGCAATTAAAACACTTCTCCTGAAAGACAGTTCTGAGTTGTGACAGGTATCTTGTGTTTATGGTTCCTGTGTGATGAATGATGGAGTCCTGCCCTCTGGAGAGTATTGTGTTTCTCTCTGCGGAGGCCTTATCTGGTGATGACTGACAAGAGCTGGACGCCTCCAAAGGCTGCCACCCTAACAGAGGGTCCAGTGCTAATTGTTTAAATGTATCAAAACTAAATTGCTTTAAGGCCTTTTTAAGGTCAAATGACTGCTGTAGAGTCTAGTTGGATGTCTCACCTGATTTCATGCTCTTGTCTGGTTGTGATGGTTTTGTCCCCCTTGATGGTGGCGCCGTCTTTGCGCCAGCGGACCTGAGGGATGGGGTAGGCTTCAATCTCCACTCTCAGCTCCACGTTCTCTTGCAGTTTGGCTGAAATGTTTAGTTGCTGAGCAGGCTTCACAACCACAAAGCCTCTCTCTGAGGAAAGAAAACAATATCATCAGCAACATAATGCACATGTCATATACACTTGATCTTTTGCACAAAATGTACTATATTTATATTGGAATAAAAACAAGCTTAAATTAACAATGTATTCATTCACTAATTCTTGCTTGATGTCTTGATGCAAGTCTTATCCTGCAATAGCTGTTTTTGTTGGTTTTGTTGCAGCAGAAACAATCTGTGAACACAGCACTGATGTATTATCACCTTTTAAGTTGATATGGGGAATGTTTTAGCAGACAGCTGCCTACTTACACATCCAGCAATCACAATGCAACAAAAGCATTCATTTGGAGTCATGTTTCTGGCTACCTGATGATGGCAAGTCCATGATTCACTCTCTTTTAGCTCTGCTTTGCTCTCCACCAACTCCTGAGCAAAATACCTTGCTCTTTAGCTGCTAAATTATCCATTATGTCTGTACACTCTGTCTGCTGGCAGGTTAGCGAACAGTGGGTTTTTAAAGCTTTTTCGTTCAAAACTGCTGCAGGAAAAAATTAAAAGTAAACCAAAACAGCAAAGTTGAGGGCCAGAAAAGCAAAACATTGGGCTACAAAGCTCCATATTCCTGAGAAGAGAATCTCAATCATTCTTCGTAGGTTTATCAATCATATACCATTAGACGTGATCAATTGTTAAAATATTAAGAAAAAAAAAACTGATCATATTATAGTTACAGAATTGGTTATATTGATTATATTCCAGTTACTTCACTGGAGGGCAGGCAAGAGACAGTGTACTGTACTGCTGCTGTTGTGGTTAGACAGTATCTGTCTTTTCCACTGAGATGTCCAGAAAGCACTAAACTGTCCTAGCCTCCATGGAGCATGAACGTTCAAGTTATTCAAGGATTTCATAAACATAACACACCTCGCTGCAGATAGAATAAGCTTTCACAGACCCAAATGGAAGGGAGAAAGGTTCAGTGTAATGAATCCTGCTTTTATTGGCTCTCAAGTTGCTGCTTCCACGATCATATATTTACTTAGATGCTGGACTTGCTGTATGTTAATAGTTCCCAACGTCTAAGTATAGAGGGGCTGTGCCCCCTGGTTTGAAGCTCTGTTTTTCAAGGTATCAATCAGGGTATCCACGCCATGACAATGGTTTATTTCACACTTTGCACAGAAATAAATAGAGGTCCTCTTCATTTCCTTTAAAAGAAGAGCCTTTCTCACCTTGACTTGAAAAGGTTTACATAATAAGCAGTCTTCTCTCTGTCAGCGAAACACAATAATAATCTGTCCAGCATCCGTTTGTTTTTGTTCTGTGTGTGTGTGTGTGTGTGTGTGTGTGTGTGTGTGTGTGTGAGTGAGTTACTCTAACCGAGCACAGTGATGTTGACGCTGGCAGAGGCTGTCTGGTCTTCGACAGCCTCGTGGACACTGCAGATGTAGTTTCCGCTGTGGGCTACCGTGGCAAAGGGGAAGATCAGGCAGGAGCGCATTTTCATGGGGGTCAGGACATCTGTCAGCGGCTCGACCGTGGCAACCTCGATGAGAGCGGGAAAGGACAAGAATGTGATATTTTATCATCATGTTGAATTTGATCAAAATGTGAGTGATCCAACATCTGCAACGGCTTCACAAAGTAGGTGTTTTCTTCTTCAGGAACTTGATATTCCCCTAGATACCACACGTGAGTGTTGCCAAATGTTGTCTGATCTGTAGCAAATATCACATGAAGATTATTGTAAAGCTGCCTGCATCAGTAACATTATTTTGAGTAAAACATGTCAGAAGGTCTGTCAACAAATCTGAAACATCTCTGTGGAGATAGACTACCTTCATAATGATCCAAAAATGACCCCAAGAAAAAGCGATTATTACGATACACATAACAGCCCATGTTATGAGTGAAATGTCATAGGGGGATAAAAAATTGAGGTGTGTCTCCACATCTTGATGCAATCTGGGCTCGGTCATGAGGCCTGAGAATGATCGCGAAGGGAAAGATGAACAAAAGCGCTTGTTCTGCTCCACTCCCACTCACCTCTCTGTTGGGGAAATCCCAGGAGAAATACACTAGCTCCACTCCGTGCACTGTGCAGTTTACTGTCAGCGGTTCGCCCTGCTTCAGGACGGTCTTTGACGCGTTGATGTAGGCGTCGATGGTCTCTGGGACTAAGAAGGGAAGGGAGAGTGTGGGGGGGAGAGGAGGAAGAGATGGTGATGATGTGATTTATGAAAACAATATGCAGGAAAGTCTTCTTCACTCCTAATTAATCACGGAAGTGTTCAAAAAATAAACGCTGGAATTAATATTTTTTATTAGTCAAAGATAAACTTGGCAGCAGGTTTCTGGAATTTCATCTCAGCCAACAAAAACGTAGCAGATCCACAACAGGAAAGGTGTTCTCCAGCCAACTCTGAGACCAAAAGTCCAGTATTTACCTCTTTATCTCCTCACAAACCAAACTCCGGCTCTGTCTGCCCAGTGGCAAACCCTCCACCAGAGAGGCGTTGCAAGGTGACCAAAGCATATGTGACAATATGGGAATTAATTATACTTTTGGACTCACAGTGCAATGCTTTGGCTACCAAACTGTGATGGACAATTTAGGAGTATTTTTATGGCCCTTTAAAAAGATAGACTCATTAAGTTTAATAGTTTGGGTGTAGGCTGAGATTGAATTAGAGGGGCCAACTCTATGTGTGTTTGTGGGTTCTCAGGAGTTTGAGTCGATAATGACCACATTTTTATTTTGGGAAAAGCAGTTTCTTCTAACCAAACTCTTTAACCTGAACACCTACCGGCAATGCTGATGACGATGAAATTCTGAGACTCTTTCACCTCCCCGTTCAGCTCTCCATGGCACACATAGGTCCTGTCCTCCAGTGATGCCTTGTACCCCTCACTAGGAACATAAAGCCCCCTGACGGGCAGGTTGGTGTCCGTCTCATACAGGGTGACACTGATGTTTGGATTGGTGACCACACAGGGGACGGTGCTTTCCTCACTGGTCTTTGTCACCATGCCATGGGGGCTCTCTATGAACCACACATCAGGGTCTGTGGACAGAAACATGGCTCCTTTGATTATCTAAACTGTGGATCAAACAACTGCTGTGTACGGTTCTATACTGCATACTATGTCTTCTTGATTTTGTTCGGTTAGTATACATGAAATCAGCACTTTCTACAAACATAAAATGATATAATAAAGGCTCAACTGAACCGTGACATCAATGAAGAGAAAGCTAAATGTTTTTCCAATGATTTAATAGAGATCTTTTACCCCACTACGTATGGCAAAACTGCTGAGAGTTTGCAAGTAGTACAGGATTGAGACACAGCTTTTTTTGTGCTGTTTTATGATAACTTAATGTTACTACTAGTCTACTACTACTGAGTCAAAATATATCTGTCAGACAGATTCTTCACCTGGTACAAAAACAGCCACCTCCTTAGTTTCTCCAGTGTTTCGATCAGTGCACCGATACACCCCCGTGTGCTTCCAGCTCGCGTTCCAAAGGGTCAAAACACTGGATGTGACGCTGCTTTGCACAATTTTGTAGTTTTGACTGCCACTTTGAACTTGTTCCACTTGGGAGTACGGCACATCGTCCCTCTTGATCTCCCAGGCGGTCTCCCCCGAGCCGGAGCAGATGAGGGTGAGAGAAGAGCCCTCAGCCAGGACGAGCTCTCTGTCATCGGGTGCGATGTCCAGGCAGCACATCTCGGCGCAGAAATACAGGAGAGCTGCGGTTGACACAACAACACTAAGGGTCAGGTTGGAGGTCAGAGAGACGGCAGCATGAGGGCAAAGGTTAAATCAACAGTACATGCCAGATCCTGTTCTACCGCTAAATGATGAAGGATACGAGTTGCCTGGAGTTGATGTTTGGGAGGATAATGATGCCTTGTCAGTGACAGATCTATTTCAAATGTCAGAGGTCAGTTTGAATGCATCAGTTGTCCTTAACATCAAAGTATATTGTTATCTCACAGGGTGGAGAGCTAATAAATAATCCAAAAAGATATGTTATGTTGTGTGTGTGAGTCTATACTTTGAGCATCCTTGTCATTATATACACTAAATAAAACCTTTTGAAATAGCCTGTCCCCTCAGTAAGCACGACTCTGTCATAACTGAAAGTCCTGTAAATGATGTAACCCAATTCTGTAAAAATTGTGACTCTTCAATCATATAAAGCTTCATTTGGGTGTGTCGTAAAAAGAAGATATCCCAGTTTAGGAGTGTTTCTTTGAAGTGTAAAATATGCCACCTAAGCGTGGCATCATGCAGCTGTGGTCTGTCATTTTCAGTTTTTAGCTTGTTTATTGAAATTGAGCTCTCACCCGTAACTGTGACAGTCAGATGGAGCGTGGATGCCGTCACCCTCCTCATAGTGGAAGCCTTCAATGCACTTCGTTCTGCAAACAAACAGAAGGGATAACAGTGCCGATTAAACTCAATTTACCCTTTTTGGAAATATTCTGTCTCGACCAAATTCCCTCAGTCAATATTTCAAGGAACACGCACCATTCTGTCCACAAAACATTCAACACAATTCAGTGGAAATGAAAAGAAAACAGTAGGAATAGCTAGCTTGTGTTAACCCCAAGTGACACACAACACCACCCCAGTTGACATCCCTCCATAAGACATCATATCATGATGGATTCATTCCTGCCCTCATGAGCTCCAGCGTTTTCAGAATAAATCACAATCAAAGAAAATGACATAAAACTATGCTCTGCTCATACTCAAGGAAACAAACCAATCGCATTTATTGTGTTGTCGACCTGCTTCCTTTAGTGGTTTCTGGCTGGCACACACAAGTCTGAGGTGCAGATGCAGCTCACTCTGGAGGTATTTGATGCCTCGCTGCACCAGGACAGAGCGACAATGTCTGGCTCTTTTTGTTCCTGGTTCACCAGCATTCTGCACCACTAACAAATGGGTCACTGTGTGCAGCTTTGCAACACGCTCGCTGGCAACAATGCTGCGTCCAAGCTATTCTAGAGCTGTGCTGAGCCATTAATTGGTTTTGGTGTAAACAATATAAATGAAAATGAGGACATTCACATAAGCTGCTGACTGACACAGGAGTGTACTTGGGATTTTGTAACACTAATGGGATATCATGTTCTACACCAATGTGATATCATCATCCTAGCATATATTTATGAGCTAGGGTCAAAGGTGACTAATACTTGGTGTGCCATCCTCCCATCCTCAACATTAACATTAACTGTTAGACAATTTCACTGCAAAGAAAGAAGGCAGATTGAGGAGGGGAGGAATGGTTTGTTATTATGGTTGGGGTGGGGGTTAAAGCCTGCAGCACACAGATGTCTGGAAACAGTTAAGAACGGATCACAGGCCTGTACGCAAGAGGGTGGGAAAGAGAGAGAGGGCGGAAGAGCGAGGCTTGGAAAGTGCGAGGGTGGCAGGGGAAGAGAGGGAGGAAGGCAGTGGAAAAATTGCGAAATGTAACTTGACAGAGTCTTACCCCATTTAACATTTTTATTCAATAATGCAATCCAATTTTACAATCCCTATTTTAAGAAACTGGACTATCTTTACACATTATGTAATAGGATGTGTGTTTCAAAGATTACATTTCTCCATCTTATCTGAAACTATTAGTAGTTTTCATTTATCAGTTGAACATATCTGGCAACACTGCCTTTAAGACTATCTATAAAAGTGCATCAAGTTTACTGAATAATTTAACGACTATGTTTTCATGTATACAAGGTGAAAAGGTCTGAACAGTCTGGAACCGGTGGTGAGGTACAAGAAGTTCCATGACTATCGCAAAGCCAGTTTCTCAAACCAGATACATGTTGTCTCTCTAAATTAACTGCCTTTGGCACTTCCGCTCCCAAAACGAAAAGCTCTTGAGTTGCTCCAAAAACATGACTGGTCCATTTCCTCCCTGGCCTCCTGCTTCTAATAAAAAGGGGTGAAGGAGAAACTGAAAGAGAGCAAGAGACATA
Source organism: Gadopsis marmoratus (assembly GCA_036023855.1). Classification (NCBI taxonomy): domain Eukaryota; kingdom Metazoa; phylum Chordata; class Actinopteri; order Centrarchiformes; family Percichthyidae; genus Gadopsis; species Gadopsis marmoratus. The sequence continues at coordinate 40,435 of JAVQJF010075810.1, forward strand.
GAGAGAATTTTTTTTTCTTTGTGTCGTAGCTCATACACATGTGCAAATACACACACACACACACACACACACACACACACACACACACACAAACACACACACACACACAAACAGATCTCTTCCCCTTTCCCCTTTCTGTCACTGGTATCTGTGTACAGTTCACGTTCCCACAGTATTTCTCAGAAACTTTCCCAGGGCCACTGATACACTTGGGACCCTGCTGCTTATGACGGCAGTAGCAGGGGATCAGCTTATCCTCGGGGGGCCCCAGCAACCAGTGGCGAGGGACCGTCCACTGAGGAAGTCATACATCAGCGCTTACGAGTACCAGTAACCTCAGTGTCAGTGATGAGGACTTGGATCGACAACAGCCAAACGCAGTGACGCCAAAGGAACGTGTCACTTGGCAGCATGAGGACTAACAAATCTTATTGTGACTGGCTGCTGATGCTATTTTTTGCTAAAACAAGCCAAATAGCTACATTAGGGCTATGACAGGAAATGAACTTACCTCTGAGATCAAACAGCAGAAAACATTCTGAGCTGAACAAGAATCTCGGGGTGTTCAAGTCTTATTTGGGGGGCTTTGAAAGGGAAGGAAAAATAATGTTTGGCTACTGCAACTCGATGAGGTTTGATGTTGACCAATGGGCAGTGGGGGACTTTGGAGAAGGAATCTGATCCTCAGGATAGGATGTGCTGACACAGATCAGAGGGCCAAAAAGAGCCAGAACACTATGGCAAGATTTATCCAAAATATAAGAACATTCAACAGTAACTTTAAAGTCACAGTCTTGGTGTGAGGAGACACTCTAAACACTGGTGAAAACATCTTTGTGCTAATCTCTATCATGGTCAGCTCTTTCTGGAAGAAGTGGGGGCGGGGGGGTCAGGACACTTGTGAACCTGCCAAGAAGGTTTGGCAGCACATCAGTGACTTTGTTTCCCACTTAATAAAAACACTTCGTAGCAGATTGACCCCTAAAACACAAAGCAGCTCTTTGTCTGAACCAAAGCGACAACAGAGTGGTGCTAAAGACAATTTACAGTAAGAGACATCCAGAAGATCCACCAGTCAAGTCAAGTGGCTCTCAGTCTGAGGGTGAGATCTTGTAGAGGGTCTTAACGATGATTTAAAGGCTCTGAAAAACGTTTTTCTAACACAGATGTTTAGTGTTGTCTTTTTAATCTATGCTCCTTACCCACAATGATTGTGGAGGTCTGAAAACCCAACCGTGTTTATGTAAGTGATGGTACAATAATCACCATGACAGATAAACTGTTATCCCACCATACTGGTTTTCCCACAGATGCTGGGAATTTCGTGGCAGATTGACCCGTCCCTGGTTTTCATAAACAACCCTGCTACACTCAAAGTGTCGCCAGCTAATGAGGAAGAATGCCAAAATGGACCTCAGTGGGACGCACACAGCCCCCGCACAGCCCCACAGCAGCCTGTTATCCCTACTTCTGGGATTATCTATATATACTGTAGCTGCATGTTTTATTTAAACATCTGGCAGTGATGAAGAAGTCCAGGATGAGGTGGGAACTGCTTTGCGAACAACATTTGCATCCAACTGTTTGCTCAAGTGTGTCCCAAGGGGGGAATGGTTTCACTTAGAAAAAGTGCAATTTATAACAAAAGAGAGAAAGATGTCTAAAAAGTCTCCCAAAGCGCAGCTGGAGAACGCTGACTTCCTGGATGGGGAAATGTTCTGGAATTGTGTGGGTGTGAGGCAGTGATGCATCAATGACACAGCAGACCACTAACCAAATACTCATGGACACAACAAGAGATGCCACAATGAGAAGAGGACAAACTGCACATAATGAAACTTCCACAAAGAGAAAAACAGCTTTAAATAACAAGCTGCGCAGAAAATCTGTAAACTCACAATCTGAAATGAGGTTAAACAAGAACGAAAGGTACAAACATCAACTTGCAAAAGCAGACCAATTAGACCAATGACAAAGCATGACAAACCATCGGCACACCGCAAGAACACTGCACGCCGTCGCAGACAGTGGAAAAGACAGCAAACGGAGCATGCAGACCTACAGAACTCAATTTATGGGAAACACCGCATCAAAGCATAGAGTGTGGCAGCAGAGGGAGAGCATACACAGTCTTACATCACAAACACTGATGTTTATTCTGCTGAAGTGTACAGGATGCTGTGATCTGCAAAACAAACATCTCCGATTTCGCGGTCACTTCTTTCCATTGCAAACAATTATAGCTCAGATAAGACTATGAACTGTCAGTGACAGTAAACACTTTATTAGGCCATGTGCCAAATCTTTCCACCAGAAAAGAATAAATGCATGTGCCACGCTTTGTAGTTTCTAGAAGGTTGTCAGGTTTTTGTGACGTATCTCTCTCTGAACAGCCAGACATTGGCGAGTTCTGTGGGAAAAAGATGACCCAGTGAGTCTTTGTTAAAACAAACCTCTGTTTTTATCACTCGCCTCGGACAGACCAGCCCCCCGAAGGAAAACTGTCTGGTCCCTCGGCAGCAGACCCATGATATGGCTGTGGCGTGGAGGGTTAAACTGTTGAGCTAACTTAGCCCTGGGGATGGAGGTTTGAGTCCCAGCCATATGTGGTTCTGGAATTAGAGCTGTTGTTGTCTGACTTTCATCCAAGGTTGGTGTTCCGATTCCAGCTCCACATGTCTAAGTGTCCCTGGGCAAGACACTGAACCCACAAGTTTGCCCCTGGTTGTGCATCTATCCTGACCTGTCTCTGACCAAGACAGGACAGGGATGGAGTTGGTCCCCGGTCGCCATAGAAGGCTGACCACTGCTCCAGCTCCCCTTGGAAGAAGGATGGCCGGATGGATCAAAAGCAGAGGATCAATTTCAACATGTGTTTGAGCATTGTTCTCTGCACGTGTGTTTCATGATTGACCATTAAACGACCAAACGGTCCAATTATTATTATATTATTATACACTGCCCCAAACGTGACACAATACACATACTCTCCATTACCAAGTGCAGGCTCGTGAGTAAGAGGCGGTTTCAGCTGGGATAGCACACATGTCATCAACGTGTTGTCAGAATATGTGCAGTACTGTCAGCAGGAAATGCTTACAGCAAGTGTGCAGTCAGCTCCGAGGGGAGCTGCAGAGTCAGGTGATAATTCTCTGTGGTTTTACATTACACACTGTCATTTGATCTAATTTTAATTTAAAGATATTGATTATAGGAGCTTTAATGAAAACCTCTGATACTCTCACTCCCCACAGTCCCAGTCAAATGAAAAATATATATGAAATATCATGTATGCCCATCCATATTTCCCCCCCTATTTCTAACTTGTCTGTCTCGTAATTGTTCTGGCAAATGTTGAGTAACTGTTTGCAGGACACTTTGTCTTACATTTTAGTTTAAGATTTGGCTCCCTTACAGGACACTGACAAGAAGTTGCAGTTACACAGGAACCTTTGAATCCTTCTGTATCAGCCAAAAAGCAGCTTGCATCCTGTAACTTTAGAACTTGAAGCTGCACTAAAGCCATCTCAAGTTTGCATCATCAGGCTCTGGTGCGTTTTGAAACCTCCCTCTGGTTTTATTCGGTTCAGCATTGGGATGCAGTGACTGTGAGTGGTCTTGCAACACATGTTTAGGAAACTGTGGATTTTGGTTTTCTGCCTTTCAAACAGAGTTGTAAATGCAGTCTGCAGTGGCGGTGGGGGGATGTAAAGGGCTTCTGGGTAAAAAGGATTGTAGAACGACAGCCTTAGATGTGGCTAGTGTTTGATATCTGTTTAATGATCTAATTTTCTCCTAATTTGGGAGGCTAAATGAAGGGCACATGATTAAGATATCAAAAACTAAAGCAGCTGTTGTCATTGAAGTCATGTCAATTTTTCCCATTTTCTTGAGTAAATCTTTGGGTTTATACCAGTCAGGCTGTAATTTTACATGTGTGCCAAATCAAAGTCGATCTGCTCATAGGGAATATAGGAATATCAGATATATCTGAGACCTGCCCACCCATCTGTATGGTGTTACCCTCCTTTTTCCTGCACACCGGCCGCCCCACAAACACTTGAGGGTATAAGACCCCCAACCTGCCCCATGAGAAATGGAGGACTCCTACACACACTTCCAGTCCCTCCACTCTCACACACCCATGCCTCCCTAAAAGAAAGAAACAGAAACAGCTGAATACAATTAAGAGTGACTGGCTTTAAATTCCACTCATTTGCCTAAACGCGATCATCTTTGTGATAGTTTGTACTGCTTGTGCAATTTTGTAGAGTTACGTTAACTTGGACATTTACAGCAAAAACCTCTTGGAACAGGTCTTTTGGGTATTGTGTTCTATGGATGGGTATTGATAAATCAGAAGATAAATATCACTGTGTAGCTCAGCAATGTTACTACTTACATAACCATGAGACAAACTGAGAGAAATCCAAATTAGTCTCTATTTTCCACCGTGTGGAATATTCTTAACTTGTAAAAGCAACAGATGGTTATCCTTTGTCCTCCACGGCACTATATCACCAATTCCAGCATGTTTTTGTTGGACTGAGGACAGTACAAGCTCCAGAGAGAAACAGTCGTGCTTTAAAAGAATCTGATGGAGACCAAAACTTCCTGCTGAAAATCTGTGTTTTTTCCTATGCAGTAAATTCAGAGAGGAGATTGTAATATCCAATAATGTTATACCCATGCAGGGGTATAGAAGAAGACAACATTCTACTTAAATTTTGGACAACTTCTCTGTTGAAGATTTGAAAATTACACCTTTCTTTGATTTCTTTCCAAAAGTTTGGTACTATAATTCAGAAAGAAACATTTCCTCCAGGAGCCGTCCTGTAGGAGTGGCTGTGCTCTCCGACTAAAGATGAGATGCAGCTGCCTGTCAGCTCTATGCAAGTGGGTGGGAGGGAAAGGAGGAGGGAGCGTGGGGGGATGGCCAGATGGACAGACAGGATGCTGTATCACAGCAGCACTTAGTGCTCTTCATTAAAGCTATGGTTCAAATAAGAGTCTAAGTACAGCATTAAAGAAGCAGAGACCTATAGAGTCCACGAGACTGATGGACTTCCAAAGAAACAACGGTTCAGTTCAAAAGAACGAGTGATGAATTATGAATCAGCCAAGAGACCATCAGAGTCAGAGACTGCTAGATTTAAATATACAATATACACTCACCAATAAGTGTGAGAATATACATGTGATGCGATGTCTGAGTGCTCTAAATGACTGTTTAAACTCTATACTTCATCCAGATCTAAACAACGTCACACTAGTTGTCAGCGCACGATTTCTGAGCAGCTGTGCGTTCAGCTCACGGAGGATGAATCACAAGAGGACAAAATGGGATCAACGTGTTTCAAAAGTTTCTGCTGAGCTCAAACTGTTACATATTTGTACATGTGAACCAAATCATGTGAACTCCTGGCATGTTTTCCATATGGTCATAATGTGAAGCACATTTTCTCGGAGCGGCTGGCAGGCAGGGAGCCCTGAGAGCCAGGAAACAGCTGATGACGAAGGATTAGGACTGGGCCAGGAGAATGGAGCCGGCTGGGCCGTGCTGCATCGGGGCCGGCGAGAAGAGCTGTGCTGCACATACCAGCAGCCTGACGCACGGGCAGAAAAATCCCCACCGGTCAGGAGACAAATGAAACATCACTATGTCTTACAAATCCAAGCTATAAAGATTTGTCTGAGTGTGCCCACTGTATTTAAGTTGGTGCTGTGAAATGCTCAGCAAGAGACATCAGGCTGATCTGTGATATGAATGCAATACGGTTTAATACGGTTGATGGTAAAACTATGACATGCATGCAATTTTCCAACAGCTCATCTGCAACAACAGTACGAGACAATGCCTGGACCGAAATATCCACAGAGCCAGAGAGGATCAAAGGCTTCAAAAGGAAACTCCTAACTGTAGAGGAGGAGAGCAGCAGACGCAAAACACATGCCAACATTGTTTACAACTCGTGCTAATTCAGATTCCCCCGTATCAGAAAGGTCATCTGTATACAGAAGATGGATGTGCAGTTAACCAAGGCAACAACTAAACACTGCAGCAGCCGTACATACGGGGGAAGTGGGACGACATGCATGCCACATGTGTCTCTGCCATGAAATAGCTCACATAGCTATAATGTAACTCATTCCAGGTACTAAAACCTCCTGTGATGAATGAGAGGAGATGATTCAATAGTTTATGTCTGCCGTATGTCTCTGCGTAACTCAGACGAGACTGAATCAGTTTTATGAGGGATCTTAAAAGGATGACCAAGGCATTAAGCTACACATTCAAGCTGGTGTTATCACCAAAAGGAGATCCATGCACAGTTACAGAGGATGCTGATGACAGTGACTGATGCCAGGTCTGATATCACCGCATAGCCACGGCTTTTCAGTGAGCTTCTCCATGTAGCTATGCAGAGACGCCTGATTCTCTTAGGGCCATTCACAGGGGAGGAAAGAGACTGATGGGTTGGTGGTGAGGACCGTCGGTTCACTCAGGGTAACTGAAGAGGGCTGTATAAACAGTCCCTTTAGCAGTGAAGCACAAAGTGGAGCACATACATACAAACAGCTCGTGCTATAAAGCTCAGTTTGTGTGTGTGTGACTGAGACCCTGGGATACCTTGTCAAAAGTATTGTCTTGGTGAGAGGATAAACATTGTTAAAGTTGCACTATGTAAAGAGTGAAAAGGTGTGTCTATGTACGGAGATGTGAGCCATCACCATGTTGATGTTTGAACAGGTTTCACACATTCTTCACGTTGTAATTCGTAATTTGAATGGTGTGTACACATTCAAATATGCGGGTAACAAATACCACCGACAGAGACACATTCTCACAAACTAGCAACAGCATCATGCAGCAGCAGGAACAACAACAAAATTGTGTAAAAAAGTGTTAAAACCAGACATTTTTGTGACTCCAGGTATTAAATCAGATTATTGTATCAGTTTAGATTAAAGAAAGTTATGTGAACCAACAGTCCAGTGTCAAAAGGATGAGATGCATCCTCTGTGAAATTGAATGTGTCACAGTAGGCTTCTCATGCAGGCTAAGTGAATTTTCATCACTTTGTACAGTACCGCATCTTCGCTTCTGCAAACAGCGTCCAAGCAGCCATGACTAAAAGTTAAATCCCTGACAGTGACAGACAAGTAAGCCCCCTTACCTTCAGAGTGATCCTAGAAGCATAGACAAGTCTTCCCTCTCTGTCCGAGGAAGTTGCCGGCCAGCAGTCGGGTCTCCTCCTTCTGAACTCAGAGGAGAGGTTTCCAGCTGGTTGTCTCTACAGGGGCCGCTGCCTCAGATGTATAGATCCCTCAGATGTTCAGAGTCTGAGGTTAATCTCTGCTGTCCCTGGAGTCCGCCGGTGGAGGCACCGCTCTGAGGCCGGCTGTTTGTTTAGTCAAATCACAGCACCGCTGGTGTCTCCTCTCCTCTCTCACACTCTGAAACAGCCTGCCCACAGCTCCCAAAGAGTGCTGCAAGTTTAAAAACAAGTGTTCCCAATGGAGACATGCGCACACACATACACACTGCCGCCCTGACAGATTCACACAGAGGAGAGAGTCAGCAGTCCGGCCCTGCTGAAGCTGGAGTAAGAGTGAGTTGGAGAGGAGGGAGAGGAGGGAGTGGAGGGAGGCAATTGTGAGGGGGAGGTTGAGCAAAAAGCAATAGAGGGAAGTTTAAAAAAAAAAGAAGTGGGGTGAACGAAGAAAGAGTAAAGGACAGACTTCAAAACCCAGATCAAGTTCTGCTTGTTGTTCTTTGGTAGCAGCCGAGAGGTCCCGAGCTGAGGGTGATTTGTTTATGAATGGAGTGGTGAGAAACTGGAGGTGAGCTGAGACAGTCTCTATTGGCAACATCAATCTGGGCCACAGCTAACCCCTCCATAAAACAACAAACACAATAACAAGAAAGAGACGGAGTGAGAGAGCGAGCGAGTGAGCGGTCCAAGCGGGGGGGACAAAACAGGTTTTTGGCAGAGCTCATGGTGGCCTGCTTTGGAAACAAACATGGAAGTCTCAGTTTCTCAGGAGAATAACGTCACTTACACAATCTCACTGCTGGAATCAGGTGTAAAGGAGGTTAAACACATACTGCACTTTTAGCTTGACTGAACCCATTTTTCTTCCATGTTTCATCTCGTCTTCTATTTTACTTTGTTTATCATTTCTTGTCTTCTTACATCATCCCACGTACAATAACTCAACACCTCCCTCCGTCCTCACCCCCCCCTTCTGTCTCTTTCTCTCTGCCCTTTCAGCCTCTCTCTTTCAAACACATGCAGACAAACACCATGCAAATATGTCTGCTTTCTCTGCTGGCTCTCTCTGTCTTCTTTTCCCAGGATATGAGTGGATGGATTGACATTCATTAAGCAACCCAGCAGCTGACAAAGACCTTTTCTCTCTAACAAGGGGTCAGGGCAGACAGTGGGGAGGAGGGAACAGGGGCTAAATTGGACAGTAACCATGTTCTCCTCTAATTGTGAGGGTAAATCTACAAGCCCTGTTAGCAGTAATTAGAGAGCCAGTGAGTCCCAGTTATTAGACAGGAGGGGAGCAACACCACACGGGACTGTCCCACCATAACATCTATCCACTTCTATATTTGTAATTAACACCTTCTTAAGTTAATAAGTCCACCTATTTAGCCCCATGAATCTACTCTTATAACACACAATCCTTTATCAGCTGGGCACACGCTCTGTGCCCAGCAAAACCACAGCTCGACCAGGACACACTGCGTGTTTTAATGTGGACATTTCATTCTGTTATCATCTATAATTTTAGCGTGTCGTCATAGTGGAGTGGTGTCTATTGCTTTATATATTTGGCAGATGTCCTTGTTCATTCATACAGATTGACAGGGTGGCAAACCATTTAATAAACTGAATTCCAAATAATTCTGCTGCAACAACGCCCAGCATATTCAGCCTGTCAGAACAGCTAGAGAGTGGTTTCTCTCACTGCTGGTCTGGATTGCTGTCATAGCTGGAGTGCAACTAGTTCAACCAGCCTGTTTGTCGGTCCAGTGTTTGTGCTTTGTTGGATTTCAGATAAAGTTATCTCTCTGGCCCTTGGAGGCCCCTATGAGAGTGGGAGCTAGAAGCAGGAAACACTGAGGTCGAGGTCTGGACACACTTCTGAAAGATGAAGATGGATGAAGTCATAAAACAACTGATCAGCAGTCAGATCCATTCTAAATTGTACCAAAAAAGGACGTAATAGTCAAAGGCTCCACAAGACTTGATTTAGATGTCGTTCAGGCCCAAACCTGAACACTTTAACATATCACCTCTCACATCAAATCAAGCACAATTCAAGCAGCAACACAGGACAGGAGCAACTTAATTTTGAGCTGAAACAGTTAGTTTATTAAACTATGAAACCTAATTGGCAACATTTTTGATAATCAATTAATCATAATTTTACAAGTGTTACCTTTTTCTTCTCGAAAATGGGCTTTGAAATTGTTCAGACACAATAAGAAATATGATCATATAATCATCTGAGACCTGGGCATTTCTCACTATTTGCCTTAAATTTTGTAGACAAAATGGTTCACTAATTAAGAAAATAATTGGCAGATTAAACAATGACGGTAATTATCTTACCTTGCAGCCCTAATTGACCTGACATGGTGACCTATGCGTGTAAGACTGTAAGACTGACTGTATAATCACAACATTCCTGGTTCGAGTCCGGCTGGGAACCCTTGCTACATGTCATCCCATTCCTCTGTCTGCCCTCATTTCCTGTCAGCTCTGTACTGCAGACTGTCTAATACAGGCATGAAATGAAGAGAAAACCAAATACTTTCAAAAAAGGCAACAGTCAACAAAAGGACGATGAGTTAAATTTACACAATCTACTTTAATCACTTCCCTTATCTGGTTTTAAAGATTCAATAAATATGTAAGGGGTGACTGTGGCTGAGAGGATAGTGCGGTCGTCCATTAACCCCAGGGTTGGTGGTTTGATCCCAGCTCCTGCTGTCTGCATGTTGAAGTGTCCCTGGGCAAGACACTGAACCCTGAGTTACCCCTGGTGGAGACCAGCATGGCAACTGTGTCCCCATCAGTGTGTGAATGTGCCCCCTAAACATTTGTCTGCCCTGGATTGACTGGTGACCAGTCCAGGCTGTTTCCCTACCTCTTGCCCAAATGTTAGCTGGGATTGGCTCCAGCCCCCCCTGTGACCCGTTGGGATAAGCAGTCTGGTTAATGAATGAATGTACCAAAAGAAAAGTATATTTTTTGTCAATCAAAGAACAGTAACCTGACGCAGTCCTGCATGATGAAATATTGCTATAGTCATGACTTAAACCAAAGTTTGTCTGCTGTCTTGTCGTTAATTAGGCAGCTCTGAAGACAGACATAGTGGGTGTGTCTACAGACCACCTCACCCTCTGTGATCAAATAAATCAAATGAACTGGGCTGGTGGGGTGTCACACTGAGTGAACTACTCAACTTATAATGGCCACTTTTTGTTGAGTCACTTTACTTGTTTAGTTCATCATGATGCCAAATGACGCTGATGCTTGCTGAACAGCATTTACATACCATAAACCCTTCTCCACTTTTTGAGGTTTGACTATCACATAGGAGCAGAACGTTACAGACGTGCTGTCGGGGTTTAGCACTTGTTTGCAGGCTTTTTGCGGACTGTAATGGGTCTTAGAGGAAGCCTTTTCTTCTCCATTAATACGAGCCTGCTTGATGCTAACAGCTGATAGCCCTGATAGCTGATAATGACTGACTAAGATATTAATATGAATCTTTTATTAATGTTTGGTAGACTCAGATGCAGAAGGATTGAAGGAAGCATGATTTTCA
>JAVQJF010075812.1:0-12642 GCA_036023855.1 Gadopsis marmoratus
ATAGAGACTTACCTTTACGAAAGAAACTTTTTCTCTGCAGTTCTGCGGACGCTTTGAACTTGAGCGCCTCCTGACATTCGACAGTGTAAAACAGCAGGAATCAAATACCTGTCATCTGTTTTACAGGCCAGGTACCGCGCGCACGGCGAAACACCTCAGTCTGGTCAGATTATAAATGGTCCTGTAAACAGTCGAGCACGGTGTTTTTCAGATCCGTGCGCGATGATTCGCATGTGATATCCGCCGTCTGTGTGTGCAGGCTCCTCAGGAGCGGACCTGCCGGGACTGAAATGTGCGATTCACGTGTCTCACACGCCACCTTTTGGACACTGTGGGAAACAACCCACATATGGCCTCCACCCGGCGAAACTCAGATGACTGTAATAGAGACAAATTCAGAAGATTTGGGCTACAACCTCTTTTAAGGTGAACCCTTATGCAGCTTTAAATGATGTTTAAATGCACTGATCAGCAATAACATTCAGACAGCATGGGCACCCTGACCTGTCTGCGGCTGCGCAGCTCCATGTGTAACAAACTGTGATGCTCTGTGTGTTCTGACACCTTTCTATCAGAACCAGCATTACGTTTTTCAGTAGTCTGAGCTACAGTAGCTCTTCTGTTGGATCGGACAACAGGGGCCAGCCTTCGCTCCCCACGCAATGAGCCTTGACCGCCCATCACCCTGTCACCGGTTCAGCGGTTTTCCTTCCTTGGACCACTTTTGGTAGCAAGAGCTGCAGTGTTGGAGAGGCTCTGACCCAGTCGTCTAGCCATCACAATGTGGCCCTTGTCAAGTCGCTCACATCCTGACGCTTGCCCACTTTTCAAAATGTTCACTTGCTGCCTAATATAACCACTGACCATTGTAACGAGATAATCAATGCTTTTCACCTCACCCGTCAGTGGTCATATAGTTATGGCTGATCTGTAGCAGATCAGTATGATCAGCAGCACTGTAACAAAAATCCATCAAGTTTCAAGTAAAGTCAAAGTGGATATACTAATTGTTTTAACTCATTATGTTGCTCACTGTAAGTCAACGTGACTGTATTGTACTTGTTTCAACTTTGTAATGCAAGTTCAAAGTATGACTTATTAATATGCATTCTGTTCACTTGTTCCAGTTAGTGGTTTCAACTTACTTATTTTAGTTAAAGGAAGTCTTGGCATTACAGTATAAAGTATGCATTGTTTTAACTTACACATTACAGTAACATCAAAACACCAAGTAACACCAAAACACCAATTTCTGGATGCAAAAATGTCACTTATTTTGCAGCAAACAATCTGTATAAGAGATACAGGCCTAAAGGTCAATATAAATGACATGAATTAACATACAAATCGTACATGTAACATTCACAAAACATACAGTATGTGTTAAACAACAAAGTTAAGATCAGCTCTCATTACAAACAGGTGAACAGCCTTTTACATACATGAAAACCTGTCAACCTGTTAAGACGACAGTCTCGTTGCACACCGTCAGACACTAGTTCACTCTGTCCAGCAAAACGAAGGGGATCAATATCACAGTGCATGAATCTCACATTTAGAATACTGTTTTCCTATCCTCTACAAAAAGAAAGAACAATGACCAAGAATATTAACAGGAACTCTTTCCACATGAGAAACAGCAAAAAACAATTTGATACATGCTATTTAGCAAATGATTCATTACTTCATTCCATACATTTGAGTGAATGACTATGCATTCAATGTACGTAAATTAGGAAAGGCATGAAAATGCATTCCAATCAGTAACCATGTAGACAGGTGTTTTACAGTTTGTACCTCAGGAGTATGTTTTTTAATCCATGTTCTTGGGCAGAGGTTTGATCTTCATCACCACTCTCTATAGAAACTCAAACTACTTCATGACTTGTGGATACTTGAGATTCACATAGTACACAATGCCCATGAGCATGGCACATCTTTGAAGTTGTGTAGCGCAATGGTCTCCTCGATCAAAACTGCCACTCGCTTGGGAAGGCATCCTGTTCTGCACCTTCATAGCCTATCAGTAGGCATCTTGCATCCCCACGGCTGGAGACTCACCATAAGCCTTGAAAGGCAGACGGTTTCTGTCTACAAGTAGATATGCTTTACAAGGCTAATTCAAATTTCAGTCATCATAATCCTCGAACACAGAGCAGGGAAATCACCCCCCCAATGTGTGCACTAGTGGTTCCCATAACAGTACGTGAACATCCGGCGCTCAAATTGTGCATCAGATGTTTGCAAACTCCCCTTTCTGAATGTTCGGGGAACAGCCGGTGCACAGATTTGGAACGTGATTTCCATGCTCTATAGAGAAGCAAATTAACTTGTTACTGTCAGTATACAACCTATAGGACATAGCAGTTAATCCATCTACCCAAGACTACACAATGATGTTGACTTTGTGTAAAAAAAACAACCAACAAACAAACAGAGGACCTACAGCATAATCTGACAATGTTAAAATGTATGTACACAGTCACAGTTTTGCATTAGAGAAATGCTCATGGATGGATATGTAGTGTGGCAGACCACGCACAGCAGCAGTCTTTCTCCTCTCATTTGTGTCCTACAACACAAGGACTATGCAGTGAGATGAAAATGCTATCGCAAACATAACAAATAGAGACTCATTTTATGCTTATCAGCTCCTCCACTTAGATTTTTCTCAAGGCAGTCCAAAATGTCTTTGAGTGCCTGTTTCTTTTCAGACATGGTTGCTGATTTGTACACCTCCAGCCATCTAGGGACCAGGCCATCATGTCTGTCGAGAAAAGATTCAAGAAACTAATCTGAGAAGGCACAGGCCGATAAATACTTGTCAAACATAACATTTCTGAATAGGACACACATTATAGGACTGTTAGACAGTTGAAACCCTGCTGAAACTCTGTCTTCCATGTCCATGATTGTCTTTGTAATGACTCACTATTGTTTATTCATTATAAGGCAACACTTACAACTCCACAGTTGCAGCCTAATGTCAATGAATTAACCTGCACCTGAAACAAATTTATTCACAAATTCATCAGCAGAGCATGGTATAGCAAACCAATGTAGTCACAATTCCAACAGTAATCATATAAGAATGAACTAATTAATTTATGATCTGAGCAACCAAGCTTGTTTACACAACCAAAGCTGATTTTTCAAAAGGAAAATAATGGAAACTTTAAGGAGAACATTTGTTGTTAACATTACAGATCTATTTTCCTAAATAACTTTAGTAGGCATATGATAAAAGCATTGACGCTCAAGCTCACTATAGCCCACTATTTTGCCACTTTACTCAACTGCACGGTTACACTTTAACTTTTGACCCCCAGTCTTGTCAGTATTATTACATTATATATTCTGTATTTTACTTTATTTTCTTATATTTGTATATATTATATTATATGGCTTAGGCTATCTATGTATGTGACTTTCTTTATATCTTATGTTTTTGCATGAGCATTGTTGAAGGAGGCGGAGATTCAAGATTTCCATTGCCAACACTGGTGGTGGGAGGCCAACTAGCTATACCAGATCTAACAAGGATAGACTGTCTGGCGTGAAAACAAGTTACCTCGCTTTAAACACTCTCTTCAATTGTCGCTTCTCCTTCCTCTGCTATCAGGTCCATTACTATCACCTACTGTGTTTGACCAGCATTATCTTTCCCACACAAACCACACAAAAAAGATGTTTCGTCTTCTTTTAATGGCGAATTGCAGTAGGGTGGAGCGTTATCACCTGTAGTGTTACAAAAATCTTAGATCCTTGTTATTAGTCCTGTATCTTGTAGATAGATGAAGACATGTTTCAATACCAAATTTCCAGAACTATTTGCAAATATAGTTTAAAGGTCCATGTGTTTAATTTCTTTATGTTCCAGTTCAAAACAGTCTTTCTTTAAGACAAGCCGTGATTCTGTTAGACAAGCCGTGATTACAACCCACAGTGTTAAGGTCATTTGGCACATTGAACTTTACATTTCCGTGAAACTGACTTGTTTACTGCATTGTTGCTGCTGTATCTGCACCAGAAGAAGAAAAAAATGACTCATTCTATTTGCTTAATGTCGTATTTATCACCAGGCTTTAATCTGTGCAGTGAAAGAGGATTATTTATGGGTGCCGGGAAGTTCTCAAAACACAAATATAGACTACTATTTCTACAGAGGTGACTGTAATGGCTTCCTCTTTGTAGGTCAGACACGCGAAGCCTGCATGAAGAGCAAAAGACAGTCCAACTTGTTGGGGGGTAAGGCAGACACATTTGCATACCCTGTGAGTCTTTGATGCATCTTGAAATTCAAGTCTAACCCATAAATATTTGAAAAGGAAAGTGCATGAAAATCAACATTTTTGTTACATTAAATTAACATGTGTTCTTCTCCTGTTCTGCATGGTTAATTAGAGAACACCATTCAGTCAGTCAGTGAGGATGGGGGGGTGGCTGCTTTGATTACAGTGCAGCCAGAGCAGGTTTCAAAGATGTGCAGCTGATTCATGCTTAGGAATGCAGTGATTTGTATTCTCAATGAGAAGTCGCAATTATCTATATTATAAAGGCAGGATCTTAGAAAAATTCTACTTTGCACCTTTGACATTAAACTAATTAAGGCTATCAGTACATAGGATGCCCTTATTGTAACCACCTTATTTAACATTTATTAACAGCATATAAACAGTTAATAAATGTTTATTGCACACCATAACGCAGTATGGTGGTGTTGTAAACAGATATAAGGATATTTAAAGTGTTTTTTATGTCTTTGTTTCAAACTTTATCTCTTCTTATGAAGCAGTAATAACTGGTGTATAACCAGATAACATATGCTCAATAAGAGTTTAACATATATAATCTTCAGTGTTGTTTTTTATGCTTTTATAATAAATGTATTAACAGTTGTAAACCTGCTGTACTTGTGAACAAACCGTTAATAAGTGCTTTACAACACACTGAAAAATTGTTACGAGCCAGTGTATAAATATCTTTGACTTGTTATTCATTATATCATTTTAACACTAACCTACAAAGGATAGGTACATGTGCATAATAACATCATAAATATGTATTATCAAAAGTGAGGATGTATTTAATTCATATATTCATATCCATATAATCCTAATTAAACATGTACATCCTGACTTTAGAAATGTGCTGATGAGCAGACACACTTTTGTTTTTAACTTTTATTCAATGATCAAGATGCTTACAGACATTATTTTGCGTACAAGTGATCGAATTTGCAGTAAATGTGTGAGGACGTGCTGTAGAGATTTAAGCTAGCATCTGACTTTAGTTCAAGGGACAAACGAGGTTTCTGGGGGAAAGAATATTTTGACAGCTCTGCCCGACATTCACCCCCATGGCAGTGAGCACAATAAAAGACATGAATATATAAGGATAGATGCCGTACATCTATGTTTTAAATGTGTTGTTTCTGGATATAAATACAGGTTACAGTTAAAAAACGTAGAAGCATTGTCCTGTAAAAAGTGTAAACATACTGTAAGAAGATCTTCAATGACAAGAAATGACATAACCCTACATTAACTTCCAACTTGCCATCAGTGACATGATACTGTCCGTTGTCACAACCACTGACACGGTCCAGTTGGAAAGCATCGACATCCGCAGAACCAACACAACTTAGTTATGCAATTAACTCAAACACTATTTGCATACATGCAAATCGCCTCTCTCCCTATTGGACTTGCAAAGTGGGACGCTCTGTTCTCATTAGTTGACCCAAATCTCTTACTTGTAACTCTGGATTTCATCAAAGTTTAGTCAGGATCTAATATTTCCTTTCAAGTTAACAGAGAACCACTGATTAATCATGTTGAAATAAGAAGTGCAACATGCCAATTCTAATTATATACTTATCAGGGACACCATCACACAGCCTGTGCCAACAGTACTGCTAATATCGACTCTGTAGTACTCATGAATACACCAATCATTTATCGTTATTATTATATGCTAGAGATGCAACGTACTTCTAAATGCATTACCTGCAACACTATGTCATTTGAGGCCCAATCAATACTCTGATAAGTTGAAAACCTCTTGTTTTTCATATAAAAGACAATAGAAAACGACACACACAAGTATTGATTTTTGTTCTGCAGCTACAACCTTTGTCTTGTTAAGTATTTCTTCAAAACACATCTTTTAAAGGTATGGCCTAAACTCACAGTTACAACCCTTTTTTTTCTGTGTTCATTTATTACTGATGTATCTAAAAACATACTAATTGGAAAAAGACTGATGCACCTCCATGCTTTTGCACTGTAGATCCGCAGACGCATCTGTAGCCTTCTCATTTGAGTCGCTGAATGTAATGAATTTCACTGAGATCGGTGTGTATGTGTGCATGGAGCTGCTAGATTAAAGAGGAGGCCCAGGGGCATTTGGTTAATTTACAAAGCAATTGCTTTTATGTACAAAAAGCCCAATTCACTGTAGGTATTGTAAACGCCTTCCATTTAAGGGACATGAGATGAATTCGTTGTTTAATGTAACACAGCACCTTCTAAACACACACTTAATCATTTATGCTGAAGGAATTGTGTTCTCTTCCTGATTAATATATTAAGCCAGTAAACGTATTGTTCAATATTTAATGTTTTCACATTTGTATCATATCCCAAATGATATCACAGTTGTAAAACCTAAGCATAGTGGCTTTGAAATAAAAGATTCCACAAAAGGCATTGTTTTACTTACTGCAACTAGTTTGGCCTATGTGGTGCTGCATGACTGTAATTCAGTTTCCCCTCTATTCTTTTTATAGCATGCACGCATGTTGGGAAGAATATTCAGTGATTCCTAACTCTTCAATTATTCAACAAATCACCATTCCATTTCTTACATATTAAAAATGTACTTTATGTGGAGCTTGAAAATGATAAAACAGCATAAATTACGATTTTGAAATCAAAGCACCTATCGCACCAGCTTCCTTGGTTTTGTATTTGTACAATTGCACTACAATCTGGATCCCCACAGCGTGCAATGAAGGTGCCGACTGTGTTTCCTCTGTACTCTAATCCTCAGACATTCACAGAAAGTAACAATTATATTTATGTGATGGAAATAGGTATCACTGGGAGTGAGTGTAGGGTTTCTCCTTCTCTGTGTGGGTATGTTACAAATGCCATATGCAGTGCAGTGAACAATATAGACCTGAGAACGAGGTCAGGTCCTCAGCGTGGTCTCAATTGTCCTCTCAATCATAAACCTTGAAAAATAGACCTGACAAAATAAAAGCAACAAAAGTCAAACCTGGTCAGTGTCTTTAAACATTGACATGAGGCACTTTTAATTTTGGGATTTAAAATGAGACATTTTATTTACTGCCACTTACTTATTTTCTTTTATTTACATCTACAAAAACTGCTCTCTTAACAAACATCCCTGTCAGAAAACTGAGAAGTATGTGACTTAGTCTCTCTGCATCTCTGAAGCCAGTAAGTATTTTGTAAAGGATTAATGCAGGAGGCCTTGATTGCATTTAACAGAACAGGACCCAATTAGCATAATAGGCCCTCTTTCATTCTCTTTGAAGTCCAGAGCATAGAATAACAAATGTATATGAACCACCATCCAAATGTCAATACATGGAAACGCCACAATCCTCAGTGGAGGGTCTTGGGTGAATTTCTGCAGGAGGAGGGAAAAACATCCCAATTTATTGCAAAATAAGCAGAACGGAGGATGCGATGGGTCTTCTAGCCACCAGGGCCAGCAAGCGCTGTGGGGCCCCCGATCCTGGAGGAGAGATGGAGGCAGAGAGGATGTGGCTCCTGAGGGAGGTGCATCCTCCTCTCTCAGGTGTTTTCAAAGCACACCACGATGCAGACAAGTAAAAGTAATTACTCTCCAATTAAAGATGAAGATGTCACTTGGGAGGGAGCTGAAACACAACGGCTCACTATCAGACAAGCAAAGGAAAGCGAGGGGCGCTGTATCCATTAAAAGTGTGGAAACATCACATTCTCTCAGTGTGTCAGGGTGATTCATGATAAATGTATCATGTTAAATGCAAAATCTGGTAACACAGTCTATTTCAAAACATTTTCTCTATATTCTTTTCTTTTTCAATCAGAGGTTCAACACATGCATTTTTCAGAGGTTTCTTTTACAATTGCAATGGAGACATAGTTCATGATTTAAAGATAGGAATTCTGTACTTCAGAATCCAGAGTTATTAGTATCCACCTTCTTGGTTGAGAATACACAGAATTAAAAATGCCCTTTTGAGATGGAAAACGCTTTGAACTTAAGAAACATTTCAAGAAGCCTCTCTCCTTTTTTTTTTTTTTGGTATTGAAAGTTCACCTCCTTTGAGCATGCCATAGTTTGGTTCCATTTTCAAATAATAGAATGAAGTTTAATAGGTCAGGGCAATCAATGTGGAAGTTCAAACAGAATCTTGGAGCTATGAGGAGTGCACATTTTGTACTCTTCCTTTGTACATGATTAGAATAAAGATGCGGTCAATAAACGCATCAGTGAAATAAAATAAAGAACAAAGGCTGTTTCAGGTTAAAAGTTAAGTAGAAGTTGCCTTCTTTAGTTTAATTTCTCACTCAGAGTGAGAATAATAAACTCTAAATTTTTGGATTGGATTTGGACAGTTTGAATATCTCTGTTACCAAATCCCTAAAAGTCCAGCTCCTGCAGTGGAAAGCAATGACAAGGACGAGTCGGTGTCTCACACCACTGAGACTTTGTGAGATTATTTTAACTCATGTTTCCAATGTTGAGAATAAACATTTAATCTAATTGAAAACTGCTTGTTGGGTATCAAAGGTAAACTAGACGCGCAGTGGTGGAGGAAACATATACTGTCTTGGTTCTTTTTCCTCTTGATTTTAGAGGTGCTCTTCTGTTTCTGTTGTATAGTTTTTTTTCATTTTTTTTTCATTCATTTCCTTCATTGGCACACAGCAACCCCACTATAGTGTACAATGTTACAAATACTTGCGTCAATTATAAGGTAGTTTAAGATGTGTCATATTACTAATGCAGGAGGACAGAAGGTCATAGATTATTGAATTTGAACACTTGAATTGCAATCTTTTGGCTAATTTGATATTATCATCAGACGGCTGAGTCTATATGGTATTTAATTCAAATAACAATGAAATGAAATACATATATAATACACATGTGATGAACCAAGGTATCGTGTTAATATCTTTAATGTTCACATTTTTAGAAATTTCCATTGTGCAACCTTCCCCAGTCACACAGAAAATATGTTAAAGGTTATCTTCATTCTGATGTAAGCAAAAATAAAATTCATTTTGGCAAGCTAAAAGGAGACTGGCAGTGCTACAGGTACATACATATGATATTTCAAGTGGTTTGGTGTAAGAATATTATCTGAGTTTTGACAAAAATACTACCATCATGACACATTTAGTACCTCTTGTTCTTAACATTTTGTACCAGACAAACAAACAAAAAACAAAAACAAAGGTTCCCAGTTAAGATCACACTGCGAGTAAAAGCAATTCAGTCATACCTTGAAAACATGATACAGTGTACAATTCAAAGTGCAATAACATGTAGAAAATATATTTTTTTATTATTAAGAGATTAACATTTGTTAGACACTTCCATAGTTAATAAGCACAGCAGCTCCATTTGCAAAGTTTTCCGTTTTCCTGTTCTGTTCAGCGATTAGAAACACTTAAACGAGTCAATGTTGTATGAGCCTCAGAGAGCAGGTGAGACATTTAGTAAAGTTCTTGCACTGCCGTATGGGAGGACGTTAATGTCTGAAATCAAACAATATCCTCTTTTCTTGCAGAATCCAGTTGTTTGTTGCCGTGGTGGAATAGCACCTCAGTGTCCAGAAATAGCTTGAGCTGAGAAGTGATAAGCGAGAAAGACAAAGTGAGTACAAGAAACAGTTTATGACAAGATAACCATGACAGCAGAATTGATCAAAATGAAAAAGTACTTGAGTTTTTCCTTCTTTTTATGTTTTGGAGCCACAAGCAAATGAATCCTAAAAGAAAAGTTAGAAAAACTAGGGAGTCCAGGCTCTTACTGTCTTTTTAACCAAATATAATTTTTCCCTTGATATGGGTAATGTAATAGTTAAGTAAACTTGTACCCCAAAACTAGACCCTTCTACAAACTACAACAACGGCCATTACCAAAACGGACAGTGAAGGACGCTCATTTTTAAGACTTTATCACAAAAAGGGCAATAAACAGTTGCCACACAGATGTGAAAGCTAATGAATGAGTTAACAGTACGTTCTACATGCTGTACTGATACATTCATTGCATACACAGAAAAATCCTTCTCTGCCTCAGTGTGCAGGTTTTACAGTGCATCACTGCTAAAGCACCTTTGTGAAGAGTTTGGGAAAAACAAGAATCACTCACAGCACAGTACACAGTAAAACATGCAGTCACACAGGTGCGTCTGACATGACATGAACGCTGCATTATACTAAAAGGTCAAAGGTCAAACACAGCTCGATGGACACTTTATTATTGTGTGTGTTCGATTATCAACATCCGATTATTGTACGCATGTGTGCGGCACATTTTTTAAAATCTCCATCCAGCAATTCATTTCAGGCCTATTTGCCCATGATGCCTAATGGTCATGTAAAAAAATTAATAATAAAATATTATGGCTTGAAGTTTTTAATAAGGAAGTAAAATGACACAAACCATCTTTCTGCGCCTACAGTAACAACAGTGATATCTAATGGGTTTTTTTTTCTGATTTAGCGCCGCCAGGCTACAGATGGGGAGCTAATTGGTGCTGAGGAATGCAGCTGTGCTGACTACTGAACTGTCAAGGTGCTAAATCAAAAGGTGTCTCCGTTGTTAATTATAC
Source organism: Gadopsis marmoratus (assembly GCA_036023855.1). Taxonomy (NCBI): domain Eukaryota; kingdom Metazoa; phylum Chordata; class Actinopteri; order Centrarchiformes; family Percichthyidae; genus Gadopsis; species Gadopsis marmoratus. The sequence continues at coordinate 10,868 of JAVQJF010075812.1, forward strand.
ACAATGCTACAAACAGTCATGTTCGTTTGAGCCCTTTCTTTCCTCAACCACCCATAAATATTTTGGCAGTGGTACAAAAAGACAGAAAAAAAAAACAATTTACACACAATTATCACAGTGGGATGAGCAGACTGCCTGCAGATGTTTGTTTGGATTATAATGGGAGCAGAGGCAGGGCTTCCCTAACCTAGACAAGATGTGTTTCCTACAATCACAACAGAGCAGTAAGCATGCGGCGAGGTGCAAAGCACACAGGAGCCCCGCCTTAGAGAGAATTAGCGAGGCCTCGAAAACACTAGCACCGTAAAACATGCACTTAGGCCTTACTTTATTTCTCGGATTAGACAAATGTGTAGTGAATCCCGTTGCTGAGAGGAGAGGGAGGCACCAGAGATACAGGAGGAAGAGGAGGAGGAGGAGGCGGAGGGGGGGTGGGGGAGGAGGGGTGGGGATGTTAGCCTGTGGCGGAACTACGGAGGAGAGGACAGAAGGAAGAGACAGAAACAGATAACAAGATTGGTTGTTAGTCAAACGGACAGTTCTGGGACAGTTTTCAGGTTAAAACACACAATGTTTTCTGAAGGGACTCACAACTAGTGTGAAAGTGTACACTTCCACTTCCTGTGTTCTGCAAACTAATGACACCGGGGGTGGGCGACATGGATACAATCTAAAATCACTGCATATGCTGCTTTTATGTCGTTTTTCTGGAAAGTCAGTTTACAAATCTTCTTTTAGTTAAAATATCCAGATGGGAATGTTTGTTTTTTGTACTCCATCACATTGATGCAACATTACTAGTTGCTAGTCGATTCATTGATTAGTCAATCGACAGAAAACAACATTGATCGGTTGACCATTTCAGTCAATGAACATTCTCTGGTTCCAAATTCTTCAATGAATCGAAAAAATAATTGATAGATTACTTCTGGATAATGAAAATAACGATGCAGTTATTCCATAAATTGTCATTTTACAAGCGAAAACACTTCTTAACTCTTTGTCGTCTTTATGATAAAGATCTTTAAGATTTTGTGAAACTAATTCTGGAGACAATTGATTGCTAATTGGCAGATTAATGGATAAAATAATTAAAATAATGCGCTTTGTTTTGAACAGTGAAGATTGCATACAAAATGGTTCACATCCACAGTGTGTGACATGTATTTTAAATAAGAAGTGAGAAAACGGTTTAAACCCTGTGAACAAGTTTGTCTCCGTTTGATCAGTAAGATTTTTCTACAAATTAAACTTCATCAGTATATTTTGAATACTGCAAACTTTAAACACACTTGTTTTACTTGCTTCAGTTTCTCTGCTGGGCTCCTGTTTTATTTCCAAAATGTGACATGTTTCCATTTCTAATTCAAACATTTCTTTGAAAAAGGATATTTAAAATTTTCTGTGAACAAGAAACATTTATTCCTATTATTTTTCTGTGTTTTTACCCCTGAATTACGTATCTTTGCCTACTTTTTTTATTTCTTAAAAGTATTAATGCTCTTTGTTTATGTAGCTTCTCTGAACATGAACTTTAATCAGCCAAAAGAAAGGAAACTATCTGTGTGTGTGACATTCAGTAATTAAAACGTGGTCATCCGTGGTATCCCAAGGTATCCTTTCAAGCACTTTCAAGGTATCCCAAGGTATCCTTTCAAGCACTTTCAAGGTATCCCAAGGTATACTTTCAAGGTATCCGAAGGTATCCTTTCAAGCACTTTCAAGGTATCCCAAGGTATCCTTTCAAGGTATACTTTCAAGCACTTTCAAGGTAT